>CAJFCO010018458.1:155137-233739 GCA_904066015.1 Synergus gifuensis
GTTACAGATGAAATTTTTATTCGCATACAATGTTGAAAATTGCCAACGTTCATATGAAATCATGTAATCATTTATTGGTAGTATTAAAAAATGATAATCATAAGCATAATGATGGACACAACGAAGGTACGAAAAGCAGTTTCTAAAGCCGCAGATCCAACAACTGGAGATGTTGGACCATTTGGGCTTGCATGCTACTTACTAGCTTGTATCGATCGATGCGCGTATCGACTTTCGGAGAATGATTTGGATGGGTCGACAGTCGCGGCCGCGACTGCAGCTGCAGTCACAGGTGGATGGCCTGCAGCACCTGCAGCAGCCGTTTTGGCCTGGGCATGCTTGACACGCTCCAGCCTGGCCGCAGCGGCAGCAGTGGTAGCTGAGGTAGCAGTAGGCGGGTGATATGCGGTCGAATGAATCGAATGCTTTTTTTCGAAGGGTTTTACTGTGACGTTCGTGTTGGTAGTGATACTTGTGATGTTGGTGGTTATGGGTTTTGCATGATGAAGAGGGCGATGGGGAGGAGCATTGGTTGCGAGGAAGGCTAGAACATATCGTACAAATACAGTAAGCGACTGTTTCTAAAATCAAGTATGTCACATTCGCTACTGAATCATTAACTTACAAACATTAACTTTAAACAAAACAATTATCACTACACATCTTTCTATCCCATGTCCTCAGTTCCGTCAAATCAAATCTCATTAGATTCAAATTACATTCTTATCCAATTTCCAATTCTTATCAGGTTTCTTTTCACAAATTTAGTGTTCAGAATTTGTCTAACATCTGCAATACAGGCGCGATAGTTTGGAATAAGAGAAGAAACTCATTTTTTCCAACAGGACATTCTTCGGGTGATAGATTTGAAACTAAATCCTAACTCAATTTAGAAAATCACTTTACTGCCTCGAAGTGTGCATTAAACATAAACAGATGAATATACACAAAAAGCTGATTTCTTCACAAATGAATTTTTCCAACGTAGCTCAGTGATTCTTTGCTTTTTGTAACTATGACGTGCGTTCTTCTTAATTATATTGGAAGGGATTTAATATACACACACACATATATATATATATATATATATATTAAAGAGTTATTATATATATTCCTTTGTATAGAGTTTCAAGCGCTCCTTTTGAAGATAGGAGCTAGCGTACGCGTTGATATATTTTCATTATATGTGGAGGACAGAGTGACTGTGTAAGTTGTGCAGAAAAATTCCAATTTGAGTAGGAATGCGGAATTTTGTTCTCTTTCCTATGTCGCAGAAGAAAAAATTCAAGGATACTTTTCGAATTGATTCTTCAAGCTTGAGGAGTGTGTTGTTTGAGGTGTGAAAAAGGAAGTTTTCTCCAACTGCCGTGAATTTTTGAATTGACATTGACTGGATGCGACTGACGAACAAAAGAACATACGTTTGCGATGAATTTTCGAGGACCTCCTGTAGATTGGATTCGGCTTTGGGCCTGAAGGCGGTGGTGATATTTGTGGTATTGGTTGTCCGCTCGCTGATAAAGTTTCAGAAGAAACTGAAGGTTCTCTTATACTCCACCGGACTCGGCTACCAATGGCTGAAACACCCACTCTCTTCCTAATCATTCTAATCTCGAATATTCGATTGGATCATTGAATCGATTTAATGAAGAGATGAGGATGAAACTATGACTCCTGATTGAGATCGGATCAAACCGTTTTTTTTTTTGCATTATTCTGAATTTTGATAGATTTGAAAATGATAGATTTGGAACTATATAAAAATGCACCAAGATGAAGTTTGTTCTTCTAACTTCTGCTCTTGGCTATTTGAATCATATGAAACATCTTTTACAACGTTTATCACTTCATTCAAAAGAATGCGCACGCTAACCGGTAAATCTTCAGAGGAAGGTTTCGAAAAACGCTTGAAACAGTATTATATTTTATAAATGAAGAAAAAATATTTGAAAATAGAGTATGGTAATCTCGTAGCATGGTTATAGGTTTTCATGATGTGTAGCTTTGAAAATAAGGTGTTTTTTGATGAACGCAAGTCACGTGTTCGAAAGTATTTAGGAAATACTGATTAACTTTTCTTGAGTAGGTCGGGAAGTTGAGAGAACTATCGAAATCCACTTCTTGACAGAATACTAATTGCTAATTGTAAAATTTAACTGAGGACTATATATTTTACACATGAAACTATCATCATAATCGCTAAAGAAACTTAACAGATTATGTAATAAAAAACAACGTTAAAACATATTCCTTCTCAGTTTCCTCTTATGCATGATCTGATCTATATAATATCAAAATCTACATATTAATCAACTTTGCAAATGCATAGAAATAAAAACAAGTAAACATGTCTATCATGCGTTTCCCTAAACACAAATGACGAAGTATCGACGATCATTCATTTTTTCAATACCAATTAAAGAGTATGATAGTCTCTTAACAATTTTTTAAAAAACTAAATTCACTTTATTGACATTATTGTAGTTTTCAGTGGTCAACTTTATTAGAATATGATACTCTTGTAAGTGGTGGTGTGTCACATGGGTTAAAAACTAATGATTAATCTATCGGATATTTTTAAGATCCGACGTAGCAGACACAGTCAAAATTCCATCAATAGAAGTATTCTATTTAGTTCAGTCCTTCCACCAAAATGCAAAGTAGTTCGCAGAATAGATATAAGGCTATTCGATCAAAACTTAATGACCTAGTCTAGAAGATCAATGACAACTTTTGAAAAATAAAGAAATCTACTGTTTACTTACTCGGTCGGGGATGCCTTTCTCGCTCTCCACTCCTCTCCCTCGAATCTTTATCTTTGTCCTTCGATTCTTTTTCTTTCTCCTTGGAACAAAGAAAACATTTTAATTGTTCAGTGGTATACTATTGTGCAAATGAGAGCCATTATGCTTCTTTTTCTGCAATTACTTTGAGAATTTTTCTTAAATCATTGTGTTTAAACCTTTTAATTAATCTAAGAAGTCTAAAAAGTCTAAGAAGACTTATTGTTGATGGATTAGACTGCAGAATTAGATCTTTATGAAAACGTTTAAATTACTTCTGGAACCGAATTCTTTTTTGAAAGAACCTAATGGTGAACAGTTTTTCTGTAACCTACTTTATTTGGGATTGAATTTGTTCTTTTAAATAGTTTTATTGTCATCTATATACCTTAGCATCTTTTGTAACGGAAGGAGCCCGTGATTGGTGTTGTTTCGGAGATTTACGCTCAGCAACACTGGGTCCAAGACTTTGCGAACGTCCAGTTCGAGGACTATTCTTCGGACTGGATTTCATTCTTGGCTGAATTTCATCCCGATGTTCTTTTGAGTCATCGCGTCGGCGAGGTATCACAGGTTCTAACTTCTCTCTCGTTGGAGAGGGAAGTAACGCTCCGTCACCTGCATTAAATTATTATTTTTTTAATGAAGAAAAATGGTTTTTAATTATCCTATATTACTTAGAAATATAGCTTACCGACTCCTGTAGTGCGATCGAGATGGTGACGTATCAAAAAGTCCCTTCTTGCGCGAGCTTTTTCGTTGTCCTATAATAGAATTTTTTATAAATAAAAAAATGTAAATAGCTTTGCATTCTATTAGTAAATGCTAATTTTTCGAAGTTAAAATTGGAAAAGTTTTGACTTCCTACGAAATTAGACATATTTTAACGGTGAGTGACACAGGGTAAATTTTACGCAGATTACTTTTAGTTTCGTGATAATATATGCGGCTCTCTAAATAAATGTAGCTGTATCAAAAGAAAACCTCGGAGAAAAATATGGACGAAATAGAAAATAATTTTATCTCAAAAACTAACCGCTTTGATATCATCCCAGAGAATACCATGAATAGGTCTAGCTTGTACGGAGGATGGTCTTCCAGCAGGTGGCATTGTTATTGGTGCGGATGCTGGAGCAACCTTTCTCGTGTTTTCCTTTTCCTTTTCCTCCTTTGTCACCGACCTACTATATTCAATGAATATAATTCAGTTGTATATATAGAAACATTGTTTATTTGTTGGAAGAAATAACGAACAACTACGAGAGAACCCAAGGTGCTGTATTTTTGTGGATTTATATTTGTGGTTTTATGTGCAATTTTATTGTGAGTACCCAGGCAAATTTCAGAATAAAATGAAAATGAAAAAATATATTAAAAAGATGCAAGAATAATATATCAGTAGAATTTCATGTGCGGAAACAAATTTGATAAACGTCAGTGGCTGATATTGAGTATTGGCGATCTACTAGCCTGGCAAGTGAAAGTGCGTTGAGAGCATGATTACTGGATACTCGTTTCCACAATGTTGCTTCGTCTTCTTCTGCTGCTAGTCCACAGCCCCAGTCACGATGCTAATGAAAGGTAAAACCAACCATTTTTCATATTGTCAAACACGCTTTATGAACTATAATAATGAATTTTAATAATAAATTTTCCAATTAGTAACTGAGAGCATTATTTCTTATTTCCAGTAATCAATTAATCGATCGAAAGCAATATTCAGTCATCAATCATCAGATATTCTACGATATTAACTTTTCTCATCAATTTGATTCAAACAAGCCGAATACTGCGTTTTCGTCTGGCTGACTAGAATCGGCTGTATCTACTTGTGACCTATATGCTTTATCCGATTTGCATACTGAGCGTTAGTTTGTGACCTCAATCATAACTTCTATTGGATATTGATTACAAAAAGTTATCATACACTTCAAAGTGAATGGGCTTCAATGAATTTGAATAGATTACTAGAAATTTTCGAAATCAAATCAATTTAAAGAGAAGATTATTCAAACAGAATAATTTAATGAATACTGTTTTTGTTGTATGTTCTTCTTAAACATAAATAGATTAATTCTCTCAATAATGACATGATGTTCAGGGATTATCAAGTTCTCAAGGTTTAGAGTAAAAATTATCTTTTAAAAACTCACAAAGAGATTCTGATCATCCCTGATGATGAGAACGTTCACACACTTTTCTTTTTTAGAAAAATTACCTTATACTCATCAGCGAGTCGTCTGAGTTCCACGACATTTGCTGTGGGGAAGGGTTTCCCTCGAGATTTTTTAAGCTCTGTATTATGATTCTCGACTATTTTAACACTTCTACCAGGCTTTTTACCCCTGAAAGTGAATGATGAAAAACGTGTAAATTAAAGTAAATTGTAAGTGTATGAGTGGGCACTTTCGTAGGTGCGTTTCTTCTTCCTCTATCGAGGCTTTGATCTATAATTAATGAAAATTTGCATCAATAGTGAAAATCTGAAAAATGTTATTCCTTAAGTTTCTGACCTGAAAGTAACTTTCAAATCCGGCATGTCTTCCTCGTGCTCGTCACCTTCTAAAACGACACCATCAATAGCATCCATTGTATGCCCTCCCACAAGTGGTTCCAGTTCTGATGCTTGAGCTCCTAAAACATTCAGTACAAAGAATTGTTTAAATATTATCCTATTGATACAGCTATTATACTTTAACACATCTAATATTGCATGAACGCGGTATTTTGTATATGAAAGATAAATCATCAATATATGCATAATTATTATTTTTGTGTGCACGCACCATCTCGCTTATGATCAATGTCACCAGGACGTTTTCTATGAACTGGAGCAGGCCCTGATTGTATTCCCTGTTTTAGTGCCCCCATGCTGAGAGATTTCCTTGGAGGTCCTGTGCTGCCTGCAGCTGCAACAGGTGGTGCCACTTCGCCGTTGGTCAATTGTTGCCTTCTTGGCCAAGCAAATTGTAAACGATATTCTGTGCTAATTCTTGATATTGCCTTACTCAACTGACTCGGTGGAATCGTTGACGTCGCTGTAACTTCCTGCAAATAGACGAATTTCCTATATCAATTTTTCTCTTTATTATCATTCTGAAAATTTTTCAAGTATAATGTGCTATTAATAAAAATGATGTCTTCTTTATTATGTATTATGTATATATTGTACGTATATTATGCAGTTTTTTAAGAAGGTAATTAATTCATATGAATTCCTCCAAAGTAAATTTATTCCATATTTAACGTTGTTTCTCATTCCATAAAAGTGCAGTTTAATTCTAGTAATTATAACTTGACCTAAATTTTATTTTCCTAAGCGCTGGTTTGCTTGTTAAGCAGTAATTTGCTCGGATATCGTTTTCTCTTCGGTAGTTATGTAAGTCCGGTTATAGTATATTGACGTAGCAAAAATATACACTTATTTATGTATAATTACTATATGTATATGTGCCATATATATTTCTTTAGTTTATTTTTTTAGGCAATTGTGAATAATTTATTTATAACTATTCAAATTAAAAAGAACTATATACTGTTCCCATCATTTTTTTACTTCTAGAAT
The DNA here is from genome assembly GCA_904066015.1 of Synergus gifuensis. Taxonomy (NCBI): domain Eukaryota; kingdom Metazoa; phylum Arthropoda; class Insecta; order Hymenoptera; family Cynipidae; genus Synergus; species Synergus gifuensis. The sequence continues at coordinate 161,486 of CAJFCO010018458.1, forward strand.
AATTTAAACTGGTTACTAAGTTTTTCTTACCTTAACTTTATCAGCTACGACGTTCGAATCGACGCCATCGATTCCACCTCCGTCAGCAGCAGTAATGAATTCATGTGTTCTGTAGGCAAGCTCCGGACATTTTTTCCGCCTCGGCAAGGGCGGTTCTAGGGTGGGTCCTGAAAATAAATAAATCTATATATAAAAAGAGATATATATATATATATATATATATATGCATATACGAACAAGAAATAATTAATTAACATTCAGTGGTTTGCAAATGAACTGGAGTGAAAGAAACCAGTGAGCACTTGAAAATAAAAGTTCAGGATTCATTATTTACTTTTAACCTGATGACTTTTTAATGAGTCAATTTCAATTATACTTACGTAATCATTTAGCAATTAAAATTTATTGAAATTAGTACTCTGTAATTTTTTGCAAATTGACAATTATATTCAAGTTCACAAATTCTCTTAATTATATATGTAATTGCATGTCTTTTTTAATTTCTATATAAAGCAAAATTGTCTTTTTTCCAGATTATATTTTATTAATTTCTGTATTTTTGTAACTTTCGACACCATGGAAAGTTGGAACCATAACCAGATAAAGACCAAAGACTATGTTACAGTATTTTAGAATTTGGGAATGTGTATAGTAGGTTACAATACAGTAATAAAATTTTATTGCGCTCTAATCTATATAATAATGAATGAATTGAATACATGCATGATATTTATACTCCAAAATAACAGTGAAATCATCATTATTTTATTGGGAAACAATAATTATATTGACAACATATGAATATTGAATAATGGAAAATGCAATTTTATAATGAGTTGTGGATTTTATCGAGTGTAAATACTGACTAATGCATTTATAATTAATATGTTAATTAATGATTTATATGTATAAGCGTTATCGACGAATAAATATGTACGAACATATAAGGCTTATTAATAAATGCGGCCTTTATCCGGTTATTGTTTTGATTTTAATCTAAAAGAACTGTACTATTTAATCGAAAATAAAATCATCATTATATACAAATTTTGTGATCTATTGTTGATTTGAACAATAATATTCGTTGAATATGATACAACGGTACAATAATTGTCTCAAAATTTCCATTAGTGTGTTGAAATAGACGAAGCATGAATATATCAATTTTATAAATATTGTTTGGTGACATTTTTTAGATGAGGACAAAAATTTGAGTTTTGTAAAGTTTTGGTATTTTTATACATCATTATATATAACTACACTTTATTCCGAAATTAATTAAATTCATATCCTCATAAAAGTCAATTAGTTGAAAGCGGGGGCGTAATTTTAATGCTATAAAGCAATTTCAAGCCATAAATAATTAGATCTACTAGTTTATAGACCTTAGTAATTTTTATGTTGCGTTTCAAATGAAAAACAAATTGATTGAGCATTTTATAAATTGAATACTAAATTTTCTGCTACATGTCAATTTGCTTTTTTGTATTTTATAACACGTAGTGTAACAAAATAACAATATCGTATCTGGAAGCAGCAACTCGTATTACTTACATATTTACACGCCGTACAAATTTAATGTTCATAATATACATAATGATAGAATATTTATATGAAAATAGACCCACTAATGCTTTTACCTCAATAAAAACTTAAAAAAACTTTAAAAACTTTTTAAATAAATAAAGCTAGTGAAATATTCATACTCACATTTTTTAAATTGAGCTTTAATAAATAACCAGTACATCATCAGTAATGATATGACTTTCTATCTAACCTTGTAAAGTTTTTTCAATAGCCATTTGTTTGTGAATCACAGAATTATGTAATCATATCGCTCGAATAATTTTGAATATTTTAATCATTATAGAATTTAGTTACAACGCCATTGTATAATTAAAAATAGGATATTTTAAAATCGATTTTAGTAAGATATGTTTTACTTTACTGCCACTAAAAAAACTGTTTGGTGGGGAGAAAAAAATGTTTAGTTGCTGTACAGCCAAACCGAACTCGTCTTACCAGCGACAAAAATAATGATGGTTGTTAATAATTTACTGCTGCAATACTTTTAAATTATAGATAATAAAAAGTAATGCATTTGCAAAAATTTTCTTTTTCCGATTTCGCTATTTTACATTAAATAATATTGTCCATTAAATATATCTCCAAACTGAGAAAAAAGTGTACTGTATACAAATATGCGTATGCCTTACTCTAGTTTGTGTGTGACTACTTATAAATATGCTCTAACTACATCAACTAAATAATTAAAAAGTGAAATAAAATTTTGCTTCGGCGGCTGCAGTGTCTTTCACAGCAATGCGAAGGAGTATTATATCAAATAAAGTGAGAGTCGCGACATAACTAGCGTTGGATGAGATGACGTGGATACAAATGTGAAACTTAAATTGGGACAAAAGGAAACTCAGTTTGCGTAGCTCGGTCGTTTGTATCTTACCTTCGCTGTTCTCATCCTCGGTTGACTTGGCTGATTGAAGCTTCGCGTTCGTTTGTTTCGCTGCAATCAAAATTCGCAGCTGGCTCGTGTCTCTATGGGAATCGCACTAAACTAAAGCTTCGCCGTTTCAGAAAGAATCAACTTTTACATGTATTATAACCACTATACCTTTTTCCACCATTTTTCAAAGAAACTTCGATTCCAATGCTTTTTCCTCGCTGAGAAAAGCATTTCCTAAAGCGACTCGCTAATTTTTTCCTAGCGGCAATATTCATCCAAATTTCAGTAGAAGAAATTTAATAATCGACCAAGCAATAGAAAACATGTTCATTTTCATTATTTGTTGGGTTTTTTGACAATTTAACATCAAATTTTCTCATCAGGAAACTTAGAACGATCATATATCAAGTTTCTTCCACTTGAACATGTGGATTTCAGGATAATAAAAATTTTGAATAAGGATATTGTTTTAACTCTTGTTTCACTCTGGCTATTTCCTAATGCTAAGATTGTAATGAAAAAACTCGAAAAAGAACAGTAAAATAAAAATGCATATATCACAGCATTCCTAAGAAAGGTTTTATATGAATAGAAAAATTCTAGATTAATTTGACTGAATTGCGAAAAAATATATCACTGCCTTTAGTGTATACAGTGTATACTATATGTATTTATATGTATTTATATGTATAAAATTGTATATATGTGAAATAGTATGTACACTCTATAGCAAAAAAGTGTGTGTCAATCAAATAACATCGAGTACAACATCGACATTAAAAAATGTAATAATCTTAACGAGTAAAAGTGAATTATAAGTGTAGGATGAGTGCTAGACGTGGCGACTTATTGAAGAGCAAGAAATTCACTAACACAGAACTAAGCACAGTGAAATCCGAGTGAAGATTTGAGAGCCGTTATGAGTCGATGTTTTCAATTTTAATTACAGAATTTGTATTTATATAAAAAATCCTACATTGTTGTACAAGAAGTTTTTAATTTAGATTTCATTATCAAATCAATAGAGGAATTATTTTTAGAATTTTCAAACATCGACTCACGATTTAAATGCACGTATTCACACTTTTTTTGTAAAACTTTTTTTTTATTGGAATAAATGAGAAGTAAATTGTAATAGTATAATACACAATGTAATAGGAAATATAGTTTTCATATCTGAAGTGAAAATACTACTTTATAAGTTGAGTATCTTTATTTCGTTATATAAATGTAGAAAACTCAATGAAATCTTGGCACCGGTCATACTTCGCGTGAATAGAGTGTGCATACGGGAATTTATCATATATTTGAAATTCCAAGAAAAGCTACACTCTTGGGATACCTCTTTTTGAACTTACTCGAAGGCGCTTGTGGTGGTCGTCGCACGACAGCTTCCTGGTGCGGTCCTTTGTATTCGTGCCATGTATAAGTGCTCCTGTATTCCGAATGGAGCTATTGAAACAAAGGGAAAATTATGGATGTGAAAAGTTATGAAATTTTGGTTATATATTAATTTTAAATTTTAAATTTAAATATAGAAATTCATGACACTTTCTCAAATGAATAAAAGCAATTACGGTTTGAAGAAGGGATAGTAAAGAGAACTTTCAGAACTAAATTAAATTTAATAGATCAACTCTTGGAATTTGTCTAAACTCGACTTTAGTAAGTAAAGTAGAGTCGCACTAATTGTTTTAGAAATTTGTCATGAGTAGTTAAAAATTATTAAAGATTACTACTAATATATCCGTAAAAAATCTTTATTAAAGTTTAAAACAGTAGGCGAATGGATAATTATATCAGTATTGAAAGAAAGCTGTTATATTTAATACAATATGAAATGTTCGAATAAAATAGAGGCTGCTTGATGAGGCTCTAATAGGAGTTTCATTAATTATACATTTTATGAACCGATAAAAACTAAAAGACCGTATCTGGCATGGTGATATGTTGATACGTTGGTTCTCGGCGACTATTAAAGCCTTAAATTTCAGGCCACGATTCCAAGTCTTCGGTTTATTAGACTGGAGAGTAATAAGAGGAAAACTTACAACAACTGCATATTATGGTATATATGTAGAAAAGTTCTATTATTATAACAAAGAAGCATTTTTCTCAGAATTTTATAAAGTTTTATAAAGTTTGTAAAAATTCATAAATTATAAGTATAGTTTAATGTTCAAAGGTATTTCTATTTAAAAAAATATGAAAGGTGTCATGTGACACTAATTTGATCAGAGTTTAAGAAAATCTGATTTTCTTTTTTTAAACTCTTAAGAATAGAAGGCTTCAACTTCTTAAATGTCTGAAGCGGCCTTGAAAGTGATTTCAGGTAGAAGTACCGTAGCTACCTCACAGTACAATAGCCACATATTGATCGCTGTCAGGAAAGCGTGAAGACTTTTATCAGATCTATCATATACAAACTTTTATGCTTTTAGCACGGCTTATCCAATATATGGGGTTCATAAACGCGAATAGTTTTCGTCGCCTGGTACTTGCATACTATACAGAGAATGGCCATAAATATGTTGCACCCTTGCATCAATGCGGGCATCTAGTTTTTAGTAGTAAAAGCCAAAGTACTTGGTGAACAAAAACAGTGGCGCATTGCCGTTTCCCTGACTCTTTAGGTGACGTTCAACTATAACTTTCGCGACGTGAATACTACGAGGGTGTAGAGGGCGAGAGTTGATTGTAGAGGGGTGAGGGTCGTTGCCTGTACTGCATAGTTCTGGCAAAGCGAGCCAGCCAATTTTGTTCCTGGGTATAAATTACGACCTACTATTCAACTTCACCGCAGTGGTGAATTGAACATTTTATTGTTCTGTTCGAATGTTCAGATTTTCCAATTTTTTTTTATTTTTCGTGCATCGCGTATATTTAGAATCATTAGATATTATATTATTGGTTATTTATTTTTATGTTTCTTTTTATTTAAATATGAAATTGAGTAAATGACAGTATTTGTGTTATCTCATATTTTATTTAGAATCTATTTATTTTAAACTGCAAAGTGAAAAAATAACATGAACGAAATTAAAATTATAGTAGCGTATAAATTCCATTATAGAGTTCTTGAATTAATTTTGAATTAATTTATATCACATTTTCGTGTTATAAATCGTTTTTCTAACTCTGTGAAAATTGATTTTGATTCTAATATTTATAAATATTTACGAATAGAAATATTTTTATCAGGAACTGCTTCATTTGGTTGAACTGTCATTTATTTTGTAAGTGTTATCAGGTCCTGTCGAGATAGCCAGTTCTATATTCGCAAAGCAACGTAGAATTAAACGAATCGCTGGGCATGTATGAAACATATTTAAATCTTTCTCTGCTGGAGGAAAGTATTGATTTTATTTGAAGAGCAATTATTAATAACAACGAAATATTTGACTATTAAAGCATTAAATCAAATAAAGAGAATGTGTGGGAGTATGAAACGTTTGAAAATAATTATCAATGAAACTGATGATAGTGGCACCTGATTTATTGATTCTTTACTAAATTTCTCAAATTTCGTGAATAATTTATCATGTACTCTCAAGAATTGAGGGATGTGAAAATAAACTACTTATCTGTAGATAATTCACGTTCTTACTTAAAATAAATGGTAAGTTACGTAAGAGTATCTACTAGGTCAGTGTCGGACGTTGACTCATCGAGACGTTACATTGCTGAAAGTCAGAACATTTGAAAGCCACATGTTAGAGCATTTATATATTCTAATTTTTAAATCCTTAACTAGAAATATACTACTGCAAAATTTGCACATATTGCGTATTTTCATGTATACTTGTAAAAAAATATTCATAATTTCATAATTTCAACTCCTACTTCAGAATTTACCTCGTAACTACGTCTCTGTGTGAAATATTTACTATCTTATTTTTACCCCAGCTCTTATTGAAACCTTCATTTGATTCAATTTAATTAGTTACGTGATTAATTTCTTCAACTACGTAATTAAATTAAATACAATTCAATACCTTTTAAAATCAATAATTATAGAAAACGGTTTAAAGAACATGTTTTGCTATTGACCATACCTAATGAGTTACTAATGGATTAAACATCAAATTCCAGATGTAGTAAGAATGACTATACTTACTAGTAGAAATTACCAAAAAAAAAAAAAAAACTTCTATCTAACTTGTTCGTTATATAGGTTTCTGAAAAAATGTTAATCAATGCAAATACTATGTTATCTACTATGTTAGCTAACATCAGGTTAGCTACCTTAACTTTAGAGTTTAATACAAGACGCAGTTGAAACAGTTATTTTTGATTTTATGCATGACTCATTTATTGACTCTGTATGGTGTTAAAAAAAGAGACACCACGTGTCCTTAAGTCATTCGAAAGCCAAACCATTGATTTTTCATCGAAGGGTTTCAAAAAATTTTTAAATCTACTTAGTATGTATCTTCTAATGCTTGAATTCAAAACTGAAAAAATAAACTGAAAAACTGAACAAATAAAGCATTTTTCTGGAAAGCATTGGACACAAACGAGACAAAAAATAGTTAAAAAGTTCCAATGACTCAGCAACGGCTATGAAGTATACGTAACCATTCTCAGCATTTTCTCACCTTATCTATTGGCATTGAAGGGCACGCACGGCACAGATTCCAGAACGAACCAATCATGAGGCCGCGTTGTCTGGGGCAGTGGAACAATGAGTTGCACACAGTCGCGTAAGGACCGTCGGATGCTGACGTTGATTGGCCGTCAGACTTGGCCTTCACCTCCCAGAAGACCTTTTCCTCTTCGGGAGTTCCGGCTCCTCGAAGACAACCCTATCCTCTCCTTATAAAGCGCCTCCCTTACTTACTTCTGTGTATCATACTGGAGGCACCATGGAAATTAGCTCTGTTAAAATTCATCCTCAATACTTCTGAACTTATATCGCTTATAACAAGTACTATCAGAAAATCTCTATCAGGAAAATTAGGATATCACAACAGGGTATCAGGATTCCGGGTGAAGGAAGATGGATGACGAAATGACGCGACTCTAGCGAAGTAAGAGTGAAATAGAAAGGAGGGGTGGGGGAAAGGGTGCAAGATAGACAGAGAGAGCGAGAGAGAGAGAGAGAGAGAGAGAGAGAGAGAGAGAGCGAGAGCAAGAAAGAGAGCGAGAGAGAGATAGAGGGAGGAAGAAGGCGGTGTCTAGGACTATAGGGGCCTTTTTTGTACCCTACCACTCCATTTCCTGGTGCATTCAGCCTAAGGACGACGAACTTCTTTTGAAGCTTTCCCTTCAAATTTAAACCTGCCTGTTTTTTTCACTTCACCGATCACCTGTCTGACCGCAGACGTGTGTACGATTAGGACTCACTATCGTCGCTTTTTTTCACTGACGATTTACCTGCGAGTGGGGGAAGCTGGGCCAGTTTGGCTCTGGAGCAAACCCGAAACCCTGTAAATCGCTGGGTTACAAGAAGGGAATCGATGGATCGGGCAACAAAGGGAAAACGATACTGTGACAACGTGGGAGGCACTGTCCCGTGGTTGATCGTCGACGTCGTCGCGACGCGTCGCCGGTAAGATGGTTTAGAGGGTGGTTAGATAGATTTTCGAGGGCGCAAGCGTCAGAAACCCGGTCGATAGTCCGCAACGTACTCGGTGATGCTCGTTGCTCGCCTCTACGTGTATCCCAATCACTCCTTCTCGACCCCACACTAGAATTCCCCTCGATTCCATCCCACTCTGTAATGCCCTATTCCAACCCTTGAATACTCTATCTTTTTCCACGTATCTAGCCTCTTCCTTGTCTCTCTCCCTTTCCAGTTTCCACTTCTCACTTCTTTCGGATTTTCCGATTTTTTTTTGTTTTATTAGTAATCCCTGGAGGTGTTAATATTCCCTCTTTTTTTGGACTTTTTCTATTGTCATTTTTTATTGTTACAAATTTTTTTTTGCAAACTGGCAAAACTTAATAAAAATTATGTTTGTGCTTACATTTTTCGATTGCTTTTAGTTGTTATAGTTACAATTAACTGAATCTGTCAATTAAAGAATGTGCTTAAGAAAGTTAGTCATATGCATACGTGAAATTTTATTAAAAAATTTGAATTTAATCATATTTTTTATTTAAGCTTGTATCAGTCGATTTTTACTGATTTAAGTCTTGAGAAATTACTAGTGACTGATTCTTTAGAGAGAATACAGTATGCTGGATTTGACAGTAACATCATGAATGAATCCTGTCAGATGCCAGATTCTGGCACTGTTGCTAAGCTCTAACTACACAGATAAAAAGTCTAATTTTTTTTATAGCTTGTTTTTGCTATACATTAATTTAAGTTCGTGTTTTAAAAACTTAAAAAAAAACACTAGATAAACACTAGATAAAACACTAGATTTAAGCCCATCTTTAGTTTTAAAACAAGAGTATTCATGTTTTGTGTTCCATAAATAATATAGATATATCAAAAGGAACAAATATTTTTTAGAGCATTTTCAATTTTTTTAATTTTAATTTTTTGGATCACCCTACTAAAGATGGACTTGAATCTAGCACATTAGGTCTAAAAATATATTTCAATTAAGGTGTAACTTTATAAGGACGAAAAACGTGCTAAGCGATCACATGCATGCCCGTTTCATCACGTGTTATTTATAATACGATTCTCTATTGAGGCTTTTATTCGTTTTTTATTCTTATTTCGTAGAGAGTAGTTCAGAGATAGCGATATAGCACATTAGGATCATGTCTCTTATTTTTGGATTGAACCACCATCAATTTTAAATTAAATAATTATTGTACAATTTTGTTTAATCAATTGTTTAAAATCAATATAAGATTGGAGATTTTTTTCTGACCCTAATACAGTAAACATATGAATATGAAGATAAATTTCTTCGATCAATCATCAAGATTTTATCTTGTAGATATAGTTTTTATTTCTTCCTGATTAAGATTGAATTTTCTGACGCAAGTTGTAGTTATTTATTACATTGTTATCTTAAAAGATTCATTTTCCTCTTTTCTCTAGTCCTATTGTTATATGTATTTCCTTATTTCCTTTGTTTCATCCTTCTTTATCACTTTAGAAACATTCAAGGCGCCACATCGTCGAGCCAGCATTGTGACACCGAGGCCTCTTAAGTAGATCAGCTTATTATGAATAACTCAATTTGATGGATCTTATGATTGAGAAAAAAACAAAATTTTTTGATAAATGTGAATGCCTAAAATTGTTTACTGAACTCACATTTTTTTTTAGAATTTTCGTAATATTTTTCGGAAGTAGTTCTTGATGGCACAGTAGAAATATGAAGAGTGCTTACAATTAGAGTATTTAACACTTTGAAGGCTCGCTAATCAGGAGGTAAAAATCTAGGTTAATAACAAGAAAGTGCAAAATTATTTTTTCCGTAGCATTTTATTATTTTAAAATATATGTGTATAGTTTTTATTTGTTGCACTAATTTTAAATAATTTCAGTTTAACGTATATTACGTGTACTATGCGTCACAGTTTGATAAGATAGAATAACACTAATGGCCACATTCAACAAAAAGTGGAAGTATAAATAATAATAATAATAATACTTGATAAATATATTAAGTGAACTTCATTTATAACTTACTGATAATAACCGCAGTGTGGTTGCTGAATTCTTTCTAGCAATAAGTGAAATAAAAAGTTTCGAGATGTTTTCGTCTACGAAAATTTTTATTTTCGCAGTCAGTTTGTTTTACATTATTGCCTCAGTCAAGGTAAGCAGACTAAAATAATTACTCCACTTATCAGTAATTGAAAAAAAAGAATATAAATAATAATTTATGTATTTTTATATTAAATTTAAAATTATCAACTCTTTTCTTCAGTCGAAGGAATATGAATTGGAATTGAAGAAATATCTCATCACTAATTTTGACAATAATGGGCAATCCGAATTAAAACAAAATCTTCAAGAGGGAAAGGACAATTTGACTTTTCCCAAAGGTGTAAGTCGTTCTGGAGACGGGGGAGCTTTGGTAAGAAGGAGATTTTGGTTTACAAATTAATGAATGAAATTTAATAAAAATTAGGACATGCTTAAACTAGCTGTGAAGTTATATCAACTTTTGTGCTCATTCAATGAGCACTTTGCTTCCTCATAGAAGAAGCATTAATTAATTAATCAAATGAATTAATATTAGGTGACTTGAATCGTGTCAACACAAAGAAAAATTTATTTTCTTTACATCAGCCTTAAATTTTAATTATTTGAGAAGTTATAGTCGCAAAATTCATTTTCGAAAATTACAATAAAGCATATCTCTTATTTTTCAATGAAATGCATTAATCTCATAATCGATTCATCTCGACATAAGGAATCTTTTTTCTTGTGATATCTGCTTTGAATTTTGAATATTTGAGAAATTATAATCAAAAAATTCATTTTTAAGAAATTAATTATGCATAACTTTCTTATTTTTTAATGAAATCCATTAATCTTATAGGTCCATTGATTCGTCTCGACGCATAAGGAATCTTTTTTCTCGTGATATCTGATTTAAATTTTGATTATTTCAGAAGTTATAGGCGAAAAATGAATTTCACAAAATTATAAAAGTATACGTAAAACTCGTAAAATTAAATATTTTGTTAATCCCTTATAAGAAATTCAACTATAGGTACACTCATCTCCCGATCCAGGGCACTCCGATCGAGAGCACTTTTCACGCTTGGCTGATTCTACGTCCCCCCCCGAGCGTCCCTCTCCAGCCAACACTGAAGTGCCGGCTAAATTTCATTAATTTATCTCTACGCGTTTTCAAGATATTGCGGGATCGTAACATACATACATACATACATAAATACACACACATACATACATACATACATACATACACACATACATACATACATACATACATACATACATACATACATACATACACAGATTCATCCGGACAATTTTTCAGGAGATCTTATTAGATATATTGCCCTTGAAATATGTTCAAAAAAACCCTTTTTTGGAAACTGGATTTTTTCACCACTACAAAGCTTCCTATGTGAGGAAGCAAAAAACTAAAAACAGAGAAGAATATATTTAAAACGTAAAATTTGTCCTCTAGATTACATATTATATACAAACGAAAGCAGGTAATGATTGGAGCAGTACTGAACTCTGCGTAAAACAGAAACAACCTGATAAGAAAAATCTCAATTATCTCGTTAATGACATAGTTTCAGCAGGGTTATTACAAGGAAGAAAGTGTCCTATAAAGAAGGTAGAGTTTCAAAAATATAATTTATAGTCTCATTAATTGTAAATTAGTCATTCATTGTTTTATACATGTAACATTGATTTTTACAGAATGAGACAGTGGAACTCGAAAATTCATTCAAAATAACTTCCAAGGCTATACAAGACATTGAAGGAATTATTCAGTTGTGTATGTTTTTTGAATTTCCTCCCTTTTACGAGGCTTCTTTGCGTTATGATGTAGTAGGAACAGTCAAAGCTAAATAAAATGAGCCTACCTTATTTCTACAATGATTTAAACATTTCAACATTTATACAGTTGCTGAGAAATATCTGAAAGGTTTTAAAGTTGATCGACTGAAGAAAATAAAAGTGAAATACATAGTAATGAAGAGTTTTCTTTCATACCCTAAAATAAAATATCTTGATTACAATCTTGAATACAAATGTAAAAGATATTTAAATAATTTCCTCAAAAAAGTTTATTTGTTCTTTGCAAACTTATAACAAATAATAACAGTAATAATAATAGTAACAGTGCTGCTGCTGTGGTAACGAATAGAATCAAAATGAATTTTATCGATTATATTCTCGCTGTTATCATCGTCAATGTTACTCTGAAGATAAAATTCCTATTTTTACCCACAATAAGTTCTCATGGATAAAGTAAAAAAATTGAATTTTACCGACTTTAATATAATTCATGAAACTTAGATGAACAGGAGTAAGATGGAAGGATAGATGTAGTTTTGTAACGAATATCTAAGTTTTTCGCGGAAAAAGAAAGAAAATTCAAATTTCCTTTTGATTCAGTAATTTAATAACTCGATTTAATTGGTTTAGTCCAACGTTGAGGATTGTAGGCCCGTTTCCACTTTCAAACTAAGAAGTCTGCTCCCTATGAATAAATTTGAGACGATATCCAGCGTTGATTTTCGATGAGATTCAATAATGAAGAACTAAATGGATTATGTAGATTTAAAGGAAACTAAATAAATGTAGAACGGATTTTAATTCAGATATATAAATTGGATTTATTCTGTATTACTGATAACACAACGGATTAATCAAGATTTTACAAATTGTGGTTATGAAAGTTTTCTATAATTCCGAAAAAGAACGAATTTAAGAATTGAAGAGACGTGACTTCCGCTTTGGAAGTCAATCAATTTCTGGTTTTTCACTTGGATCGAAGTGAGCTCCTAAGGGTCCCACGCATGCATCGAGATCTCTTGCGCAGCCCTACTCTAATTATTTTACGACTTTTCTTCCAATCATGACCCATACTTGATCCACACGTTTTCGCGGTATTTAAAATATCCGAGAGGTGCTGCCTCTATCGGAGGGCAAGTGTAGTAACGATATTTCATGCATCGTTACAGTTTCCGCAGAAACTTTCTCACAATTAACACGTATTATAGTAGAAAGCTAGGTCGAGTTTTACTAATAATAATTCTACCAATGTTAAAATACACCTCAAGTATAACTCACGCTAAAGTTAAATTATATTACATACTTTAGTAATTCTAGTTTTAATAGTAGTGTGTTAATTGTGGAAAATAAATTATATAACTAAATTCCTTATATTAATATTTTTAAGATTCGAATATAGCATAATTATTTTCTTATCATACTTGTATGTTTGAAATGAAATTGCGATTCAGTATTATATTTTCCACTTGAATTAGATTAATAATAGAATTATAATTAGATTGTATTACCTTTATATCGCATAACTATTTAGCATTCAAAATGTACAATCTGAGCTACCAAGCTTGAAACTTTAGTCAAATTGCCCATTATTCTGAATTTTCTCCAAATACATGTGGCTTAGCATTCTACCGCAGAATTTGGAGAATATTACTATAATCTAGCAACCGTGCAGAGAATTTTAATTATTTTTCTGTCGATTGAGCTTTTGAACAATTCTGCTCTCTAACCGCATTCTTTTATTGGACTAATTATTTTATGTAGAAACAAAAAAACTTTCACCAAATTGGTTTCGTCATTATTTCCTTACTCTCGAAACCTAATTTGGTGAAAAATCAATCATTAATTTATTTTAGTGAAAAATTCTACTAATTGTTCTTCATTTTTAAATAAAACTTTAGTGGAAAATTGAAAATTACTAAATGAAATAGTGAAGTACAACTAATAATTAAAATTGTCACTGCCTATATAATTAATATAATTTTTAATAGCTGCTATCTTCTTTAAGATTACTTCTCAGAAATAATAATAAAATATTCTGTCGATACTAAAATTATGGAAGATAGTTCGTTTACAGTAAAATGTGGCAGTCGATCTATCAATCATACTGGTGACATTTATGTTTAGCTTATTTCGAAATTCTCGAATATTCCGATCTAGAAGAGAAACAGTGTTTTATGTTCACTTGGTTTTCACGCTGTAACACAAAATTTCTTATGTGGTAAGAAATAATAAATGCAATGGACTTACGTTCGCTTATCTCTTGGGATGCTGGGAAGGTATTGCGTGTTAGTACCAAGCGATTCGCAAATGAAAGTATGAATCGAATCGACAAGAACCGATAAGAAAATATATTAATATTAAATATTAATATTTATTAATAAAATAAAATATTTTAATATTAAATATATTAAATATATAAAATATATTAATCTCATTCAAAAGATAAATTTTAGATATCTTCTTTTTTTAAATAGCCGAATTTTCTTAAAGCCGGATTTCTTTCCTCGTTACATAAAAATATTTATTTCGCGTTTAAAAATTCATATCGTCGGTCTCTGGGGTTCGTATTTGTTTAAAGGCGAAGAAAAAGTCTGTACGTGATACCTCAGACATCTTTCCTGCTCGAGATTACATTCGGATTATAAAGTACCTTCTCCAAAGTGATCCTTCTCTGTCGGTTGGTACCAGCCTTAATTAAACGCGTAGAAAATACGGGAGATATTGTTAGCTACGTTAATAATAAAATATAACAGTGGTTATTATCATTTATTCCTCGAACTTCTTACTTAGTGGGAAGTTTAATTTATACCTGAATTGGATAGTTGATCACAGAGCTTAATCTCGTTTAGGAGTTTATAAGATCCCGAAAACTCTATTGTATTTCTGTAGTAGAGTGAGAAACATTGTCGTTAATATGATCCGAAGGGATTTACATCCATTCAAATTGTTGCGTTTGAACTTGAATATTTAAATGATTCATAGGAAGTTCAAATAGGTCGGTGTGAATATTCGAAATCTCGATCGTATATGCATACCGGGAAAGGATCAGTGAGTTATTAAATTCACAAAGTAATTTCGCAACTCCTTTCATAAACTAGATTTCCCAATTGCGCCCTATATGGAAGGATTAAATCTGATTAACTTCCACATTTCCCAATAACAGATTTGAATCATTGATTACATTACATTTGCATCTCTGCTTCAATCGTGTTTCACGTAGCAAGCATTCCTCGTTTGGTAATTTCTTTTTTACATTTTGTAAATTATTAAATTTTTAATAAAAAGTGTTTGTATAAGGGAATTATAATAAAGTACAATTTTTTTTACAGAATATGAATTTCTAATATATTAATCAAAGTTAGTTCAAATTTGAAAGATTGTTATGTTTAAAAAATTTTTTTTTTCCTTTACAATAAAAAGAATGAACATCATTCGAAAAAATCAAGCCAGGCAATTCTCTACGAAATTTAATTAACCGAATGCAGGCGCTAGAGTATTTTAAACTAAAAAAGTGCACTTTAAAAGCTTTCTTAATTGCTTTTTTCTGCTCTGTTGACCACATTTTATATCCCTTTTTTGAATTAGATCTTTTTTTAACTTTTTTTTTTTTATTTCGGTTAATTCCGTAAAATCCATACATATATCTTGATATATTATAAATTCTCTGGGCATCCTACACCAGAAAAAAGTCCTTTTTTTCTTACACTTTAACTCAAGCCTATTTCTTTGTTTAAATAAGTTTACAGACCACATTATACGCAGTAAAAATATTAATTATGAAATTGAGTGCAATAAACTCCTTTATTTACTTCAATTTTCGAGTTCCACGCATACTTGATGAACATATCTAAAGTTTGCCAACTCACTGTATGACTCCTTGCATCCCCTCATTTTCAGGTTGTAAATTCTGCAAGTGGAAATGTCTAAGCAGAGTCTAAGACCGACTACGGCTAAGTCATACATCAAGAGGCGGAGTGTTTGCGACGCAAGGTTTCTGTAGAGGTGAAGTCTTGTGAAAAGAGACAAATTTCTCGAAGATATAAGCTTCACGTTTCCTTTCTCGTCCTTACACCCTTTATACCATCTCAAACTGGTGAAGGTAACCTTCCTCCATTTCAAATCCATGGTTTTACACCACCAAGAAGGAAACGGGCGCAGCCTCTCAAGCTTCTGGTGTTATTACTTGCAGCCGTTCCTGCCACCTTCTCGATGCACTATATTAAACAACGCTTTTTATATGCTTGAAAATTATATAGCTGCCGCGTGAAAAGCTTATCTTATTCTCACCATAATGTTCATCTTTTTGACTGAAAGAACGAAAAAAGGAAAATGTTAAAGAAGTGGTTTTCTATTTCGAGTTTTTCCATAGAAATGATTTGAGATTCGCGTAAAAGGAGAAAGGATGGAAAAAAAGTATAATCTAGATGACAATAAAATAAGAGGTGATAAAAGTGGGATAGATGGTCGAGTTTTATCCCGCGTTAAAATCGACTCCACTTCCAGAGTCTTTATATCTGCGAGGGATATAAATTAACTCATTGAGTGGTAGGGAGTGGCTGAGGTCGGGTGTACGATTTCTCATTACTAAGTCAAGGAGGTTGCGTTTAATTCTATGTTGATGGTTCGAACAATATTGGATTTTTATCTCTAGAGAAATTTAACAGAGTAATCCCAGGAAATACTAATACCCTCACGTGGATTCGTTAACGGATGGTAGGATTTTTTTTTACTTTTAAAAAATCCATTGATATTAACGCATATATGGATACTTATAGAAACTATGAAAGCTGCGATTCCAGAATTTTGCATCGAGTAATTGTCGATATTGACGTATGACCTTTCATCCTTCGACCTTTGAACTTCACCCTTTTAACTTCTAACTTTTGAATAGATTCTTACTTGTGACGTTTGACCCGTGATCACGTTTAATTCCTTGATTCCCTTGATCAAGGAACTTTTAACCCATTTCTAACTTGAGAAACTAATTTTGATCAAGTGTTGGGATCAAATTGTTATTACCAATGAATTTTTGTATAAGAAAGCGATAGTTGGTAATGCGGTTTGCATTGAAAAATTTTAAGTAGAAACTGCTGCACTGGATGGGACAAGAAGAAGGAATCTGCAGGCTGTAGGATACGAAAGATGATAACGTAGGATACGGTGTAGAAGCAAACCCGCCTCTGGCCGATATCTCGTAGTGTGGAATGAATGAGATTGTCAAGCACATTGCTGCAAAATATGACTTATGACTGCAAACGTCGTGAATGTCGTAAGAGAGCCTGGAGTTCTATATGGTACATCCTACCTGTATCCTTGTCGCGAACATACGTTTCAGTAAATGCTCTCAGTTCCGCAAATTCCTCGACGACGAACGCCCATATCTCTGTACGGCATCATATGGATTCATGAAGACGTGGTTGCATATGGATTACGGATCTGCGAGTGATTGATTTCTGAATCTCAATGCACTGTCCCAGGACAATGCTTCTCCTCAATCCTTCTCCAGTCCACAAGACAAAATCCCAATCACAGCTATAATTTGATAGCTTGAACAGATAATATGATTAACTGACGGAGATTCGTTGCAATCGATAGTCTATAACCGATGTCTAATCGATAAAAAAAATCCCATTAAAGTTTTATTTGACCCGGTATAATTTTTTATGGAGTTAACCTCCCCCCCTCTGGACCGAAATTTCTCCATTCTTAACTGATTGGATGGGGGCAGTTAAAATGTGTAACAGAAAAAGTTTTTTTCACCCTTCTATCGCGATTCTTACACCCTATCTTATATATTCGTAGCCACTTAAAAAGTCTGTTAGACAGTTCTTATTTCTACAAGCTTTGAAAATTCGGGACGAACGGGTGAAAGTTACTCCGGCGATTTCTTTTTGAAACAGGTAGTCTTCAAGATCTCAAGTCGATTAAAGGATTTTCAGAAGGAACATTAAACTTTCTAGCAGGTTCTCGCATTCTCTCAGCATGACCTTTTTATCCTCCGCAACAGTCCCGGATCCAGGGTGGGGGGGGCAAACCGGGGCGCCAGCCCCGGGCGGCAATTTCAGGAGGCGAAAAATTCATATGTCTAAAAAAATTCAGTTTTTTGAAGTCATTACAAATTCTCAAATTCTGGAGGGAAAGAGCGCAAATGTCAAGTTTTTACCCCGGTTCGATCAAATCCTAGATCCGGTACTGCTCCACAATACCCCTATTGTGACAAATAAGTCACTCTTTTTTCCTGAAATAGTTACCTTTTTTTATGTATGAAAACAATTTAAAATCAGAGCTAACTGAAATCGAGTGGTAGGGTTTTTTTTTCTCAAGAAGAGATCAATTTAAAGATTCGACTGACTTAAATTGACTTATACTACTTGGCGTCCCGTTGTGGCTGACTTAAAATGCCTTTCACTACTTGAGACGCTTAGTGCTTATTTAACCGACTTCTTGATACCTATTATGTTCCAATAGACACCCATTTCTCAACTTCATCCTTTGTTTACCCATCTATACTTATCCTTTTCACCCCTCCGATAAAATGCAAATGAAGTATACGTCAAAATTATATTAACATACTTTTAATTACATTGTATCTCGTAGATGAAAAATATGCTTTAGCGTACTTCTAATTCTCATGCAAATGATTGTTTTTGTCCTTAGGAATTCTGCAATTGCCTTCTTATATATATATATATATATATATATATATATATATATATATATATATATATATTCCTCTGCATTTTAAAGTAGGTACACATATTTCTTAGGTGAACCTAGCAAGAAAAGCGATTAGATCCTCGCCTTTCTTTATTCTAAACAACTAGGGTTTTATATCCCAGAGAAAGTTGGCTTGGTAAGGCTTTTTATGCAAATCGTTGAGATCTGACTCACACGAAATAAAAGAGTGAGAGATAAACAGCCCTGGAGCTTACGCGCGGGCCAAATGCGAGAATAAAAGTCGTTAGCACTGATGAATGGGAGCTCGATTTACTGCCGATTCTCCTTCCATTAGAATATTTTTTTTCTTTTTCGCAAATCATGCTACTTTCCTGATTTATAAAATAGAAAAAGTCTTTTTATATTTTACTTTGCAAAAGAACCTCTTGCCATTCTAATCAAAATCTATAGAAGCACGCCAACAATTTCTCAGAATTGAGTCTTGATATTCTGATTTTTATGAGGAAAATTAATGGCAATGAATATTAATGATAATGTACTTATGTAAAGCGAAGATTCCTTATTCCTTATTATTATTCCTTATTTCTTTATGATTATGAAACCTCGTCAACTTGGGAATTGTAGATTTGTGAGATAACTAAGTAGCTTTTAAAGTGAAAATTGTTGATAAGGAAGAATAATGATATACTGCACTGCTTATCTGAGAGTACATATCTCCATTGACGAGGACAAGGAAAGTAGTAAGAAAAGATCCCACCCACATCTACACAGTATGCAAAGTTAAAGGTATTCTCTAGCGGATAAGCGAGGCCCCGTGTCTCGTGAAAATTTATATGCCGGCTTTCCCATCAACTTCAAACAAAATAAAGAGAGCTTAAGCATCATAACAAACGATTTTCCGTTCTCGGTCATTCACATAAGCTACTGAAAGTACATCCATTATAATATTCTACTTTCATTCTTCGTGTGTCATCATAAAAATTATACGATACATGGTAGTATATTCGGGCTTTTGATTTTCGTTCCATAATGAGGAGTAAAGAAAAAGTGAAGTGCAAGAAAAAAAGTAAATTTGATTTGAAGGATTGAATTTTGCGCGTTAAACGCGGTGGAGGTCTTATAATTGTAATAAGTAATATTATAATAATGACTATCCGGCACACCAAGGGAGCTGGAATTTAAAATTGGGATGAGGAGGGTAGGAAAAGTGATGAGGTTTGAAAGTACCAAGCATAAGTGCTTCATCGCGTAGCGTACTGAGTTATACCACCATAAATCCAGCACGATCTCGTTAGATCCCAGCAGATTATGCAAAATTAAAATTCCATCAAAACATTTTTATTTGTCACGCGACGTCGGCGT
This sequence comes from Synergus gifuensis, assembly GCA_904066015.1. NCBI lineage: Eukaryota > Metazoa > Arthropoda > Insecta > Hymenoptera > Cynipidae > Synergus > Synergus gifuensis. Next base: position 181,411 of record CAJFCO010018458.1, read on the forward strand.
CATGCTCTCACGTATACATAACTCAACGAGAACAGTGAAGTGGTTAAGGGGTATGCGGTTTTGCAATTAATATAACGACCTCACCAACTCGTAATCATCAGAAGCCTAAATGCAACTTGCTATTCGTACATGTTAATAACGTTATAAGTTCTATATCTGAACTGAAAATTGTGCTCGGATTCGCTACGAAATCTCACGTCGATCCTTCAAAATAATTTTTTTTATTTATTTTAAAGTAACTTTTTAAAATAGATTCTGAAATTAATTAATTTAAAGGAATCTATATTCCACAAATATAATATGGAAAAAGATACCTATGTTGCTTACAACAGAAAAATACATTAGTACATTAAAAGGTGTGGATTGTCAATAACAGTATGCTAGAGACCAGGGACGAAATATGAGAAACAAGACTTGGTTTATTTATTTTGTGCATTCGCTCTATTCGCACTATGAGGGTCACCATATGGAAAGGGTCACCGCTTTGTGAAGCAGAGACTACTCGTACTCGGAGACTCGCTTTATTTTATTTTACGACTAGAGCACTTTTCGATTTTCCTTCGAACGCGGAGCACAATGCGACTCGGTCGGAGAGTCACGCCTCTTTCCTGGCCCGGATGTTCCAGTGGTACAGGAAGCACCAACATAAACTTCCTATTTGAGTTATGAATCCCGTTGCGTCTTAGCTTCGCTGCCGGTTGTGAACTCGTTCCTCTTTTCTATAGAATTCTGAACGTTCCATCTCATTCTACCATGACGTCCCATTAACAGCTCAACGAAAAGTTTGCTTTTTCCTCTGCATTCAGAACTCACAGGAACTCAGGAACGCGAACGCACCTTTCGTACAACTCAACACGCCGACATCACACAGCTCTCTAACTCAACTTTTTAATCGGCTTAGAATGCTCGAACTTTCAAGAAATAATTCAACGCATATAATTCGTGCGCCTATGATTCTCCTTTTATCAAGTGAATGAGAAAAGATTCCACTTATTCAGGTCCTTTCACAGAAAAATAGCCTTCTTTTGGTGAAGAAATTTTCTATTATTGAATGGGTCAAGGTATAATAAGTCGAATTTCCAAGGTGTTCTATTTTATACAGAATTTACTTTGATATTTAATCTATGATATGGAATATTGTCTACCATCTACTATTTATACGATAAGTGCATTATTGTATGTCGTGTTTTATTCAATGTTGTAACTATAAATATTCTTAAGAATATCATAAATAGAATAAGCGTAAGAGTTAATAATCCATAAAAGCATATGTTTTAAATTTAAATGAACTAAAGAACTAAAATAAAATCTGCTTGCTAGCATCGTCATGTACCATTCTATTCACTTGTAACGAACTGTAATAATTTTTTTGCGGTGATCGCACATATATACAGTAGAGTGAACGAATATTTATGAATTTATCGTTCAAATATCGGAAAAGTGAGTATCCCACGTTGACAAAAATTAAAATATCTGTACAGAAAAAATAAATAATGTCAACACAACTATTCTTTACATGTTCTCGCTTTGAAATATTAATACACGCTCCGACAATAGTGATACATGATATGAGAACCAACAAGCCAAAAAAGCATATATGTAAAAAGGGGTTAACGATCGTTTTTGTCACATTCGCCTGCGCATATTTTAAGCAAAAAAAATTTTGTCTCTCATTCAATGGGCGTGTTTACATCTGTCATTCGTGGACCATCGAGCACTGTCCAGACTCTATATAAATCAGTGGTAAAAAAATGCTATTACATGAACCATATACCTATTCAAACATCACAGCATTGTACTGAAAACGTTTCTTCGTTTTCAACGTGCTTGCGGCTTCAGAATATGACGCCCTTGAGACTCGATTCAATTGCTAAGAAAAGCGCATAAGATGCTGAAAATCCTTAGGTTGCAAACAATAGAAAACAATTGGACGTTTGCGCTATAGGAAAATTGGAAGATAGATTTTCCGCTGCACTTTATATTTGTCCCTAAAAGAAGAAGCTTTACTTTAGAAGCTTGACTTTTAAAGGTGCGTATTTTTATATATGAAAATGAACAAAATGAGATAGAATATGACACAAGCCATATCACACTCATTTAATAAGTTTGTTATTATATGTTAAGAATCTGAAAAGATGTTTGCATAAAATATATCTCCGGATAAAGCTGTCTTTTGAGGCAGTGTTGAAAAGTTTGGTGATGTAAGTTGCAATTATAAATGTCAGGATTTGGTCTACTAAAAGCGTCTTCCTCGAGAAATTCGTATGGTTTTCGTGAAAGTAGATAAGGAAATTTTACGTCAGACAGACTTACTCTGTTGGACCATAACCATTCTTTTCCACCGGAGCATGTAGGTTTCGTTTAAGTGGATTAGAGAGTTTGTGCTTGAGCGTGGCTACAAGGTGTTCCAGTAACAATTTAACAGAGTACATTCAAATTCTAGATGGCTGCTTCTATTGTTGAACTGTAAGTGTTCAACTCTTCTGAGTAGGTGAAAAGTTTATCGGTTTTCAGCTACTTTGCTAAATGAGCCAAATCTTCTTTCTAATCAATTAGTTATATCAAATCAGTTGTTACTTTCATTTGGAAATTTTTTGCAATAATTTAGTTATTTACAGATTTGTTATTTCCAGAAACGAGCCTCTTGTTTGTACCAAAAAAAAAAGTTGATTGGTTAAAGGATTTTGTCCATAACGACATGAGCAATTTCACGGCGGAAATATTGGTGCTAAACACTATTGCAAAGGGAATTTAATCGGGATGGAAGAGGCACGTGCGCGCTTTATCGCTTCCTTTTCTGGGCGAGGAAATCTGTTCTAGAAGCATTAAACGCAAAAATAATGTAGGAATCTTCTGAGCGCTTTGTAAGGGTAACGACAATTTAGATTGGAAATTATAATGAATGTAATTACACGATTTCTTAATCAACATCACTTTGATTCCAATAATTTGCATAATAGGAGAAAAGGGAGAAATTATACAAGCAGAGATGAAATAAATGTGGACTATGAAAGTCACCGAGTGGTGGATTATACGCACTAATTAACAGGGTAACATCGAAGTTCGCGTGTATCAGGTGCTGAGTTTACATGTGTTGTATATAGTTCCGGCACGACTATTGCCTCTGGTATTGGGAATTATGTTGCTACATCAATTAAGATCGATACGGAATGATTGAAGTCCCATTATTGTATTCACATTGCATTTATTTCACGGGAAATTGGTGGAAACAATTTCTAGGAGAAAATCGAATGAATACTCTGATCAGAAACTAGGAAATAACGTGGCGGGTAGAGTTGCAGTGGGAATTCGCATTCACTTCATATGCTGTGGTCGAATGCATTTCGGTGCGAGATTTCCCTCTCGCCTACCGATGAGCAGAAGGTTACGGCGTGCTAGCACTGCACTTGACATACCCTAATAGAAATATAGAATCTGATTTACCATCTCGACTCTACCGTCTTTAGAAATATTCAATCGTCTACACTCACTTCAATTTTCAATTGTCGTTGCAGAAAATATCAAAAATGTTAGTAGATTGGCCTTTTTCGTAAAGCAGTTTTTCCAATAATTCACAAAGAAATTATATATAATTACAAAAATGATATACCTCTTTTTACTCTTCTAATCATATCTCTCTATCATTCACATCTCTTTTTACTACATTTATGTCCTTTTCTGAGCGTATCACTCTCGATGTTTTTTCTCTTAAGCAAGTTTGTTTATAATTGGAATTCGACTGTAATGCATTTCTTTCCTTGATATGTATTTTAATCTGTTTGCCTTTATAACATTGTATTGGTTTTGGATCTATTGGATGTAGTTCAAATTGCGGGTAGGTATGTGGAATGGCATGTTGGGAGTTGGTTGGCTGTGAAAGGGTAGGGGAATTTGCTATGAGTAATGAGATCGTCGAATAGCTACAGGATGCAGCAGAGGGGTATTCAAATTTGACTATAATTTGTTCAATGCTATAAGTAACTCACACCATGTCTAGTTTGAAATCAAAGCATTTTATGTGAACATCTTTGACGTTCATTCTATAAAGCTTTGTGTAACGGTTCATTAAAATTAAGTACGTTGAGCAGGAGATTATTCGAAATGGAGTTTTTGCGAGGAATTTCATTTTAAAAAAAGCTTATTTGTTTAATATGTGAGTTTTGTATAAATTAGGAAGTGGGAAGAGAGAGGAGCGCCTTTACCTACTCCTCAGTTTTGCGAATGTTCATATGTTGTATTCTAATGATAAAGATGAATAAAAAATAAAAAAAATAAAATAAAAATATGTAAGGTGGAATTTTAGATGAATCCATTTCTCTGACGAGAAGAGATTTGATTCAAAGACAGTAAAGGGAAACTCAAATAGGGAAAGTTTAAAAGGTAACAGAAGAGAGGCAGCTTATTTTTATCTTAAATATATACTCCAGGTAGTGTATAATGTATAATATCAGAATATAATAGTATATGTTTTAGGGTGATATTATTCATCATATGGTTACTCCTGTGTAAATGATAGAGAGCTTCAAATGGATTTAGAAATAGAATGGCTTCCTTTGGAGCACAGAAGGAGAAATTTTCCTTTGAAAGGTTTCGGGCCATGGGGCTGTCGAACTGTTGGAGTTGATAACAAAAATGTTGAAATGTGTAGCCACATGTGAGGATAAATTTTGACCTGAATGTACGGATTATAAGAAAGTTTGTGATCATTTTTGTGAAAAGGAGATTTGAGATGTGCTCACCCTAGTTGTTTTTTAATCTAGAATTTGAAATTGAAAATTCGAAAAAGTCAATAAAAGCCAGCTTCAGGGTATTTAGAGAAACATGTAAAAATTACATTTATCCTTAGGAAAGCAATTGAAATTTTTGCTCAGCCTTCACAAGTGCAAGAAAATAAATTACACAGGATTTTTTTTTTTCCTCGAAGTTTGTGTAAACTGAAGAAGTTCAATTTGAGGCAATCAATAGAAAACAACGTAGACTGTTGTTTTTTATTGCGAGGGTTTCACGCTCACCGTTTCACTTTATAAAGTTTTACTTTACGCGTGCAGCAGAGTTTATTGCACCACACATTCATATAATTGTACTCGGGGGAAAATCGTCGAAAGAGGAGTACCATGTGGTTTTGGCTGTATAAAAGACGTAAATGCTTTTAATGGGATAAGTTTACTACAGGATGAAAATATGAAATTAGAAGAATATAAAATTTCGAGAGGACATGAGGAGGTAACTTACTGAATTCAATTTGATATACAATAAAGGAGGTGTCCAATTCAGTCAAACCTTTAGAGCGGGGTGAGAGGAATCGATACTTGTAATTCGCTTTTCACATTACATGAATTGGCTGTCTCGCAGATAGACAATTTCCTCTTTCTAACTGAATTTATAGAAACGGGAATGGTCGCCTGTTTCGATCCATCTACATTTACCAGTTATTTGATGAATGATATAGTATTCGTCTCTCACTTTTCAATAAAAGTCTAAGAAAAACATCTCTCAATTTTTAATAAAAATCTAAGAAAAATGAATTTTAGACAAATCTCTTTTAAAAATATCAATTATGTTGATTGTTGCACTATACAGGAAACGGGGTAACACTTTGGCATAAATTCATCAGCGGCTCTTAATACATATATTTAGTATGTACCATTAGCTGAAAATAATAATCGATATGTAAAATCCGCACGTACTGCAAGCTGTGAGACTACGCATCTAGATTATTAATTTCGGGTGTACGGGTGTCGCTCGTTTGATAAATTAGAGGTCGGAGTGTGAATGAGGATGTGCGTTTGACACATGACATTTGTACGTCACTCGAATCACTTGATCAGAGAAATTTGGAATATCAGACATCCGACACAATATTTAATAGCCACAGAAATCTGATCCATCAGATGAGTTGACATCTATTGTCACTAGCGATCCAGTTAAAACCGCCGAGGTAAAAAAAAAAAAAAATAGAAAAAACGATCTTGGACTTCAAGGAGTCTATTGAATAATTTCAGCTGTGAATTAAAAGCAGTAGCTTTTAATTACTAGATGCACTGACAGTGAACTTTTCCTGTAATGTAAGTTTGAAATATGTCTAATCTACAAACAATATTTGTAATATGATAAAAAAATACCCGAAGAAAGGCAGTATAGAAGAAAAAGTATATTTACTCTTTCGCATTTGTATATTTATATAGTTGGATCAAAAGGAGCATTCTGGTGTTATATATTGTTTGTAAGAAAATGTGTGAAGCTCTTAAAGCGATTCAAAGGCGTTTGAATTCTAGAGCAACTTCACTCGACAAGATTACGGGGAGGGTGAAGGGAAAAGGTGGATGTGTGCTCTGTTAGAATAGAGCTACTTCTTTCTTGAACGATGCACAGTACGTGACTGCAACTTCTGCCATATTTCGTGAAACAGGATGAGGACCGTATACGAGAAAAGCTCCTCATACCTTCCACAAATTGTGGCACTAGAAATTGACAGAGACGAAAAAAATTGTAACAGACTCTACGTCGCGACTTTCCGCGCCATGGAACGCGTGAAAATCCCAATGGCGCCGCTCTACTGGAAACGAGTATTTTCTCTTATTGTATTGTATATTATCATCAAATTCTAAATGACTTGAGTGTTTTATTTTTGTTGCATTATTATTTACATAATTTTATGTAAAAATGCAATTACGAGAAATACCGTACATAATACGTGAACTGTACACAGTTTTTCAAGTTACATTATACTACTTTCAGTCGTTCTGAATAATATTTGATAAAATATTGCGTAGAAATTCTTGAATAATATTGTATTTACAGAAATAAAGAGCGTGTATTGTATATAAAATACTTTTGATGCCATTAAATTTCCCGCGCCTGAAAACAATGATGAATAAGGGGATTTACGAAGTTGAAAGCCACACGTTTCAGTAAAACAATCGGCATTCATGGCTTGAGAACAACACTTAAATAATTTATAGCAACAATAAATCAATGGATTGAGGTCTTAGGATCAATTTCACCAATGCGAAATCGCGAATATTCGCGTGGTAGGAATTGCCTTTAATAGTCTCACGTATATGTCACAATCATTATCGAAAGTCGTAAATTCTAATAGTCATAAAATGATCGTAAAACGTATAATGATCGCGCTTCCATATTAATAAATAATCAAAATAAACTACCCCAAGCTATATGGCTATTAATTACGTTTCGAAAGAACCATCAGATACTTCACAAGCGACAGATTTGTTAAATGATTCACAGAGATAATTTTTTAATATTTACTCTGTTGCTGAATTAGTAAATAGCGTTGAAAAGCTAAAAATACAATTCCTATCATATGCTTCAAGGCTAAGTTTTTATCTATAACATGTATTCATATCTTCTTGTTAATTGATTATTTACAGTACACAGAGTGATACGAGAATTATTTTTATGTGAAAGCAATTTCAGAATTTCAAGAGGCAGTTCGGTATTTCAATATTGCTCGCATAGTTATCGCAAAGGATATTGGAATATTTCCAAGAATGAGCATGTGTCACATCCTCGGAAGTGTAACGATGCATAAAATCGATTAAATTACAAAAGAACGAATGCAACGTATTCCTGCTATCGCTCCTGCTAAAGTTGCAATGTATACACTATACATTCTGTATTCCTATTGTATTTATCAAATATTTGTTGGAAATTACACCATCAAATTTATCGAGAGACATTTAATATTTGTTATTATTTTTATTCGTTGCGATAGAAGTTGAATGCTTAAAAGGTAATTTTCCAATAATTAATAATATCGAATTGTTTACCAAACTTCAATTATTTTTTATTTTTTGCACCAGAAAGGGCAAAAGGCTCTTTTAGAATTTAAAATGGTGATTTTTTTCAAAATTAATTCCGTCAACGTATTTATTTTTTATTTCGATTTAATATTCTCTGAGGGATCATGTCGTTGAAAAATATACAAGGGAAGTTCGTGATGTTATTACTCAACGGTCTGAATTTTTAACCCATTTGGTCATTTTCGTTTGTGGGAAAAGTGAATTAAAATACTAGAAGCTTTTTTCTGTTATAATTCTTAATGAAGATGCATAATTAACTTAAACAAAATTATTACTATTGCGAATGTTGACACGTAGACTGAGTACATAAGTTTACCGAAAATTCATCTTTTCCAGCAGGTTCCAGACTGAAGATTCTGTTATTCGTTAAAATAAGTCATTAAGCGAATATTATGTCTTCGCGTTTCTCATTTAAGTAAACGTGCTTTCATTAAGAACAAGTATATACCTGAAACCTGAAAATATCAAAAGTCTCTCCGAGTGTTATCCTGAGCTATGTCTCTTGGAAAAAGAGCAATTTCGAATAGAGAATCAGGTATGCCTCTGAAATGTAGAAGCAAGAACGTGACAATGACTGCGCTTTCATTGTCATGGGCCCAAGCTTTACGGGACACTTGAGAATTAAGCGACGGTTGTACGATCTCGTATACATCGACACTAAACCCAACTTGCTCATGAATCCAGCATTTCGTATATGTACGTGACTGACTCGAAACGTAAGGGCACCGTTACATTTCTCTTTGGTGCACTCAGGTTTATTAGATTCTATTGGATAGCGTCCAACGGTTATGAAACTGTTAAATCCGTTACATATATGTCTTCCGGACCCGGTCGGAGCCACACCATAAGCCGAAATGTAAGAGATGATTATTCGCTCTCAAACGAAGACGATATATATTGTTCCATCTACTTGTGTTTTCGAATTCTGATTACATTACGATTCTGTATTACAAATTGTACTTATTATAATTAAATTATTATATATATATATGAATTATAAATTCCCCTTTTGAAATTACAATCAAGTTTCTAAAAAATATATCAAACACAACTGGTGCGAATTGCATGGATATCCAATTATCTAGGGTAGTGATTTCGGTAATTTGGCCAGATGCCGCGGATGAATTTGATAACTTCTCAGACTTTGGAGCTTCTGGCGGATTAATATCGTACGCTGTTCCTAGAAATTGTCCTACTCTATTAATGAGGGACAATGCGAACATACAGACGCTGGCGTAATACATGTTTCACGGCAACATATAGTCTATTGCATGTACAGCAAAATTTATGGTGTAAACGCAGACCAGATGGCACAGCCAGCCGTTTCGCGGTAAAGCAGGTTCAACCGGATGTCCGGCGTAGCTTACAGAATCTCATTGTCAGGTTCCGTAATTAAACAGTGAAACCTATAGCAAACGATTGTGTACTTCTAGTAAACACATCAAGCATTCTTGAATCAATGCGCTCGACCAAGAATTACCTTCATAAAATTAGCATTTGTCTATGGAGCCTTATTGTATTGAATTTTATGTATTATTAGTCTCTTCTTAAATCGATAAAAATGTTCACTTTCCTTTTTATCAGCTTTATTTTAATTATGTATTATTATTTTTAAGTTATATAAATTTTTCATACAATCAACATTTTTGCATCATCTGTACTCCTCATTAAATTTAAAGACTACTTTATGTAGCAGAGCAACAGTAAGCATGAACAAAGTACCACTTTTTCTCTTGCAAGTCTAAGAAGATTTGTTGGTGTTTAATGTAATTAATTACAGTCTACGTGAAGCATCTCGGTACTTCATTAGCTGTTGAGGAGGCGTAGTGAGAGGCAAAGTACTTTTAATTAAAGTCATAGGTAAATATAACCTCGTATATTCGAGGCTCTAATCTAATATCAATCTAGACCTGTGTGAGAATTAGAGTTTGCTTGTATTCTGGTTCAGAGGGTGAGTTTATGTTTCTACGAATTTTTTGCAATTGCTCCTCGTCCTCGCAATAGCTTAAGGCAAAATCGATTCTTGACTTAGCATCAGAAGGAAATACGCTTTTACTTACGGAAATGTATTCTCCAAGATATTCTTGTGGAGGAATTTATTCACAAAATTGATGGTTGATGAGACACAGTATGTACCCTGGGGGACTTCCGACTTCCGTGCACAAAATCTATTTCCACGACTTACATCCAACTTCAATTTTTATGGGAATGGAATAGAATGTATTCCAAAGAATATTTCTGTCTTATAAAATCCGTAAGTTTTCTGTGCTTAACCAATTTTGCGAGAGCAATCGGCTAAGTGGTCGTCGTAAGAAATATGTTAAAGGTGCCGCATCCGTTTCTAAAGCCATCTATCGAATGCAAAAAGAAGTAAAAATACTCGGGCTCTTCCTTTACTGTTTTAGGTATTATTCAAGGATGTCTTGGACTTTATTTATTTATACCAAGTATTATTTATTACTGACTGATTATTATCTATTTTACACACAAAGATAATTTCTCATTATAGAGTGTTACTGTGGTGATAAGATCAAATCAGAATCTTAATCCATTGAATGAGATCTGGATTTCTCTCAAGAACAACTTTAGCGCTTATGAGATAACACATCTATTTCCTCCGTTGAAACCGTTCTCTGGTAGTTTCAGCTTCTAGGAGCGTTTAATCCTTTAGACAGCTGGCAAGAATTTGCAGTAAAATAGGGGTCTTACTGCACAGATTGGTCATTTACTAGGCTGTGATTGAACACAGTCTTTTATATTCAAAAATAATTGGAACATACATAAACAACCAACAAATATTTATACATATTGTTTATAATAAATAAGGAGCATGTACATGTTAGATCTAAAATTATTTTAAGGGAAAAGGGAATTTATCAGAATCTATTGATACTTTCTTTGGTTTGTGAGATTCTTGGAATCCGTTTATTAAACTGCTTTCATAGCATCATTTCCTTCTTTTGTTGAGATTCCTCTTTATTCAGCTGAGTTTCTAGTGCTGTTTTCATGTCTTTGTCAAAACGGTCATAAATGTGCACAATAAGGTCTCCGTAAAGTTTCCATGAATTTACCCAGAATCAGGATGAAAGCAATATCATACAGATATTTGACATCACATTAGAAATGTATTCCAGAAGTAAAGAATTCAGGTTATAGCGTTCATCGATTCAGTACCCGAATAATATTCTAGTGTGAAATACCCAGGCATAAAGAAGCTGAATTTTTCTTTCAAATTATCAGAAAAAAATTCTAAAACTTTTTATACAAGCAGAAGGAATTTCTTATTTGGTATAATTTTTACGTATTTCAACCTTTATTATTAAAATAGCCGATTACATATGCCTCGTGTTTTCTTTTTAAACAAGAGTAAACTAATTGTAAGTACGTTAAAAAATCTACTCGAATTAATTATTCTTCTCCGATTCATTGGTTTTTATAATATTCGAAATGTATGTATTATGTATTTAAACAGTTTTTACAATATCTACACTTTTATTGGAATATCTTTGTATTCAACACTTTTTTTGGCATTTTCTCGTCGTTGTTCATCCTTGGTCAAAACGGTCATAATGAATCCAATCAAAAGAGCTGAGCATAAACCAATATGGGCAGCAATGTCACCGTAAATTGCTATTAATTTACCCAATATTAGGATAAGAGCAATACCGTATACATTGTTTGCCACATTAAGAATTCCAGAAGTAATGAACTCGGGTTCTGGATACGTGTATTCTGCACACAATTCATATCCCAGCGAGAAATAGCCGGACATAAAGAAACTAAAACAGGCAGTATAATATTTTTTAGTATTCAGGAAAATTTCATTAGCGAATTGCCGTGTAGAGAAAGAAACAATAGTTTTCTTGAATTATGCTAACATGGTAAAGGAAGAACAATCTGTTTTAATCAGCGTTAGTACTAACGCATATTTGCTTACCCAAGAAATATAGCAGATACATATACCATCCACTTTACTTCGAAACTCACAGAAAATGCAAAAAAAATTTGACCACATAAAGTTAAAAAATAGACTATCACTGTTGTTTCTCTGCAACATACAGACAAGAATTTAAATTATTTAAAAATTTTAAATAAATTCTAAATTAAATTTAGAAAAATGTGTGTATGATTATAAAGAGCATAAAAAATATATGCCTCACTTAAATTTATGAGTTTTGTCAACTATTATTCCTATGATGACGGATCCTGCCATTCCAGTTAAAATAATAAGTAAACCAATTCTTCCAGCATCCTCTTCACCACCCTGGTAAAAATAATAAATAAAGTTTAATAATGATATTTTAATATTATTATTAGACTATACGTTAAAAGAAAACTTGTACTTTATAATACTGAGTCACACTTTATTATATGCAAACTAATTTACAATTTTATTTTAAGTTCTGAAGAGAGAATCTTCATTAAACTGAATATCGTCGGTTTAAAGCCTGATTATATTTGTCGAGAGATAAGAAAATAATTCATATCAGTATTTTATCAAACAGACTTTACTTTTTAAAATTCTTGGTACTGAATATATGTATTATTATTTATCAATCACTATATCATGTGCGCCTCTATCGCAAACAAAGTATAATCTTAATCTTTCCTTGAATATGAGTTTTCGTTATTAATGAGATTATTTTCCTCATTTTTACATAAAGATTATAAAGTTACTATAATATAATATTCTTTTAAAATGTAGTTGTAGTTAATCTATTTTACATAATTCAAGAACAACTAATCCCCCATGTACTTACAGGGAAATGCTCGAGAAATATTTGATTTAGCAAAGTTGCGAGAGCGTTAAGAACACCAATATTCATGCCATAAGAATTGCAAAGGAGCAAAAAACATTTATTTTTAGAGAGTCTTTTTATTGGTTGGATAAAACCTTCTTTTTTCTCGGTACGATTTATCTTCAGTAAAGCTCTTGATTCTGTTGGTGGGAGCTTTGGCTCATTCTGAAAAACTATATTTCAATGTAGAAATTAATTATTATTCAATTCATTAATTATTTAAGATCATTAAATTCTTCTTTAAGATCTTTAATTTCACTAACTTACGCCAGATAACGAGAAGAGCTATAACAGTTGTTATTCCTGCGTATAGGTAATAAAGATGTTGGAGTTCCTTGCTCACTATATCGAGATTATCATGATTTTTTACCATCATTGGTGGAATGAAAAATCCCAAAGCCATACCCGTTAAAGTTCCGAAAACACCAAGAGAAGTAGCAGTGGACACTTGTTCTGAATGAAACCATTGTGCTGCTAAAAGACTAGGCGCACTCAAGACACATGTCTGTGACAAAGAATCTTAACTTGTAAAAAAGATTATAATTCAATACAAATTAATAAATTTTTTTAAATACCTGCATAGTAGCAACTAAAGTTTGACCAATAAATGTTACATAAAATCTACTAGGAGATACTGAGAAAATTTTGACCCAAGCACCGAAGCAGGTAATACAAGAACTTAAAACCACAGTCCATCTTAATCCTATTTTTTCGAAAATATGTGTTGCTGGTGCGACTAATGGAATAAAAGCTAGCATATAAATCATCGCAGTCCAATCAACAGCTACTAATGACACATCGTAATACCTATTTAAAGTTATAGAAAAATTCGTATTAAAAAATATAAATATATATAATACATATCAATCTTAATTAAAATAAATTTACCTGCTAATTATATTCGAAATAATTGCATATTGTGCAAATTGAAGAGTGTTTGCCATGCAGCTCATCATAAATAGACCTAGCATTAACCATCTTTTTTTATAAACTTTAACATTCGGTACATCTTTGTTTAACTCGTTTTTGGTGTTTTCCACTACTTTTACTAAGTTCACTTCAGTTAGATTAACTTTATCGTTAGTCATACTAATAATTTTTTTTATCTAATTATTCTATAAATGATCAGTATGGTTTTGTTTGTTTAAGTAAATTATAACACGTTTATAAGATGCTTATTCACAAATGAACATGAATTATAAATATTTTGAATTTCATTTCGATTATATGTTGATAATTTCAGTTATCACTTTTCGCGTCAAGTAAACAAATTCCGAAAGTGTAAAATAAAGTCCGTAGAGTTCAGTTTTTTTGTTGAAAGTAATCACGCACCTACACACAATACATCCACTAGAGCATATAATTTCACGAGAATACCGACGCAAAATACGAATTTCACAGCACTCATATATAACCTTTACTTGTTTGATAAGAAAATACATACACTTGATAAGAATGTGTCTTAAATTCTATTGAAACCTGTGTGGAAAAATTTCACCTTTTCACGTTTCATGATCACCCAATCCAGCATTATCAGGACTGCCTAATTTACTTATTTAGACAGTTTATTAGGAGACTTAACAATTGTTGCCAAAATTTTCAGTTTAAATTAATATTTATTTTGTTCCAAACTTCTCAAAATATTATGTAAATATGTGGTCCAAAATTTCTCCTCTACTATGCCAAAATAGTATGTGTGCGAAACTTACTGTGAGCAATTTTACTGTGTAGATTTGAGGTTTACTCGTTATCAATTTTCGCTTTTCCGTTTTTAGCTTTTTCCAAAGTTACGTCACCTACCGAGTCAGACCGTTGTTGATGTTGAGTTAAAAAAACATATTTGTGACGTTTAAAACGTCAACAACAGGACTCAGAAAGTGGCGTAAATTTGGAAAAAGTAAAAACCGAAAAGCGAAGAGTTACACAATTGAACCCCAGAATGCTGACATGTTAAATTTTCATCTGTCTTAAGATTTCAATGAGTCCCGAAAAATAAGCCGAGAAAAGAAGATTTATTGTATGTTTTATAGCGACTATAAATTCAATGGTACCAATTCGTGTGTTATTGTTATTGTCAGTGAAGTATATCAGTAATTTATCGCAAAACGGTGTGCTTTATCCCTGTGGTGTTGTCCCTTGACCCGCATTGTTCTAAGAGGAAATTGTGCTGCGCGGTGTGCCGCCAATATTCCGGTCCTGACATTCGGCGGATATTATCTCATCTCTATCCCTCAAACTGGTCCAATCCCACGTCAAACTAAAACCCCTCATGCTAACCCGGCTCAACGATCGACAGTCACCCTCTTCTTCCAATCTCCGATTTCACGTTTTAATCTCATGCAATCTCACTTTAATAAGCCACACGGTTCTGGGCGCAAATTCTTATCAATAATTGCATATTTTCGTCACATAAATTGCTATTGATTCATTTTCATGTTTTATATTCATTAAGTACTATTTTAAATCAAGAGTATTTGTAAAAAATTTAATCCCGTCCAATTTTTTGCTGTAAAAGAAACCAATTGAGGCTTTTTTGAAAAAAGTAGGTCTAAATTTATAAACAGATTTGCTGGATGAGAAACACATATTTCAATCCATTTCAGCGATATTTTGCCAATTTAATTAGTTTTGACCATTATTCCGGAAAATACGATGATTGTTAAATAAACAATTCAGGATTAATATACATTTACGGTATTCTGAATACAATAATTTTGACACACTCGTGGAAGAGTTAACCCGTTAAATGATATCAGGATTAACGTTGATTTATTTCATTTTTCCATAATCCGTTAGCCACATTTATTCCACTGTTTGTTAATTAATGCTAAGATTAAATAATTCATAAAACGACTAGACAACACGTGTACAATATACGTCGCTATATACTTGTTAGCAAACTAATCCAGAAAAATTTCTCTCTTTTTCAATTTAAATTGAATAATTTTTTCTATTACCGTACACCGAACGTTTTTTTTTTTTATTGTGCTTGTGTTTTTTTTTAAACTGATGCCTGCTTTGAAAATAAAAATATTAAAGGCCATGTATAAGTCACGTAACTTTTTTTGTAGGTATCGCATTAAAAAACTAATTAAAATAAATTGTTCGAAACGTAACTAAAGTGTTAAGCAACGTTTATCTACTAGCTAAAATGTATTTTCTCTATTTATTTTCAAGTGGGAGGTCTGAAAAAATGAAACTTCTGAATTAATGTAAACATTTTTTTCATAAATGCATAATGAAATGTCCTTGTGCATCGAATATGTACAAACCATATACATACGTAATGTTTAATGAGAAGGTGGAATGCGTGTTATGTGATACCATTCAATCCAGATGTCTAATAAAACCATGGCAACTGACGCTATAATTAATATATCCAGCGAGTGTGAGCGCAATTTGAAAATCTAATTACTATTTCATGAAGCATGTTCTACTTCATTTAAACCTTGCACTTATTTTTAATTGAGACTTGAGACACTTGATGCGCATGCCGTCTGTCTCTCTTTTCCTCTCTCTCGCTTCCTCTGCGAAAGTTGAAAACTTTATTACATTCATACTAATTTAGACTTTTAATTGAAAATATTTTCTTGAAATTATCATTTTCTTTATCTGTTAAAACTACACAAATTCAACGCTCTTGTTTTCAGAATTATTTTAGAAAAGCACATGATGAATGATGACATATTTTCACTTTGGTCTTTTTCGACTGTTTGGGGTAGAATAAAAGGAAATAATACGACTGTGTAAATACTTGGTATAATGTTAAAAAGCTCAGCTCATTTTCGCAAAGGGCCAGAATATTTGCTTTCACATTTTCTCTTCATTATATTTCCGAGGTAGAGAAAATAAATTTGATTTAACATATACTTAAACCCTCTGCTACGGAACTATGCACTCGAGATTCGTTCCAACAATTAGCGTCCTTATATATTAAGGACCAAGGGCTTTCTACATACATTGTCTAAATTCCAGTAGCAGTTATAGTGGAAGTCGAGATTTTCCCATCATACGTTTTAGTAGTACTTGCATAAAATTACTATCATGTTTTTTAACTCGAAAGGAATTATTCACTAATTACTATATAAATATTTAATTCAATGGTGCATGAAATTTTCACTCGCAAAATTGTGAAATATAGATGCTTCACTATAGTTTCCTGTTTATAAACAATTTTTGTAAAATTCGTCAGAGTTTAAATGTCTTTCAGTAGTATTATTTCGCATTAAATCTTTACAGCTTTTATATTTTATGTTTTAGTGCGTCATAGAACAAGTTTACTAGTTTTTGCTTCACGTGCATATATGCATATATCCATGTGATAGCATTCATCGCAAGAGTATCTGTACGCTCAGCTGCCACCTAATTTTCTACCCACACTTGTGCCTGAGTTACTGCTAACTCGTCCGTGAATCAAGGATGCCTAAAGCAGTCGGGATTTGGAACTGCCTTAAACAAATTGGCTCATTGTAATGTGTCTCAGTAAATAAATAGTTACGATTGTACTAATAAAGCTCTCTGTATATTCTGGAAAAGCATAAATGTATTTAATGTAAACAACCTGAAAATAATAAAAAAAAATACACAAATAAACCTTTCAGTTTCGTAGTAAGAAGAATTTTCGACTTTAGAAATCTTAGTTACAATATTGTAGCACCATGCAAATGAGAAAGAAAACGCACACAGGGGTGTCATAGACTAACTGAAAAATTTAGCCGGAGGAAATTTACTTACACTTGCCCCTCTAACTTTGCTTTCTTTTATTCACCATCCTATTCTGCTCTGCAAAATTTTAGTCATAGCCACAAGTTCGTAAAGAATACTTGCAATTTTTTTGTTTCGAAATATATTCTAAAAAGATTCTGTAAGTTTTTATTAAGTAAATTAGACACATAATCCTATCTTAAATTAAATAGATTACTTATTATAGTAAACTTTTCGCACAATTTTTTTATATCAGTTCTTAATATATTAATATTTAATATATACCTATGTATTCATACATTTACAGATCAGTTACCATCAGGTTACTTATTACTTATGAGATTTTATAGGATTATAAAATAACTTTAAGAGATTTGACTATATTTTGTGGAATTTTAAGTAATTTGAGAAACTTTTAAGAGATTTTAAGGCATTTTACGAAATTGCATGAAATTTTAAATAATTTTAAGAGATTTTACGATATTTCATTAGATCTTTGAGAATTTGAAGAAATTTCATGAGATTTCATAGGATTTTAAGGAATTTTAAGGAATATAATGATAGGTTGGGGGATTTTAAGGAATTTTAAGGAACAATTCTAAAAAAATAATTTGTAATTTTTTATTAAGTAAATAAGACATATAATGAGTTAAATATTTAACGATAATAATCATTTGTTTTTGGTTCAAATTAAATAGTAATTTTATTATATTAATATTTTCAATAAAATAATAAGAACGGGAAATCTTTCTGTATTTGGAAATCTCTCTATCCATCAAGACTCTTCTTTCAGAACCAGTTTGCCGAACCATGGTGGCCGCAAATCTCAGCGAATCTTGCAATCGGTGTTATTTATTGGAAGACGCATCGCCTCGCACTATCGGTCGGCCCTCCCGAGGAAATTCAGTCGTAGATCACTCCTTTTCAAGTCACGATGGTGAGAGGATGTGAAACCGCAGCGAAGGATGACGGGGATGCTGGGGGTGTTGGGGCCGAATGCAAGATGGTGGGTGAGAAGTGAGAAGTGGAGACATGGACACGAAGAAGGTCGGCCAGGGAAGCTGCGGAGCACCTAGTAAAAGAGGGGCTGGTGAAAGATATCTCCTTATGTCGGATGAGCCAGGACATAAACGTACCTTCGGCGAAACACGTATATCATATTTTCTTTGCCGCTGAAATCGATGAAACGACCATCTAAGAGTATTCCTTCTCTAACAGAAAGTAACCTACGATTTTCTAAAACCTTTCAAGCCACCACACTCGCATCACCTGCAATCGTAAGCAGTCACCGTTACAGTACAACCCCTCGCTAAGTTTTAAATTACCCCTTATGAATTATATTCCTGTGAATTTCAAGAATTTGCTCTTCTATTCCGGCTACTGCATTTTATTTTTTCTGTGCAAACTGAAAACGTGCAAACATTCTGCGTACACGGTTTCTGCAAAAATTTAATCATGCGGGAAAACATTATTCAGTGAAAAAGTTGTATAATATAATTTAATTAAGGATATGTCGAGTATAGTATGCAAATGAAATGTAGTACATAGACGTAATTCTTTGAAGAGTATTTTCACAACATCTTTGTAAAGAAATGTCAAACAATAAAGGATTTATACTAAAAGATAAAAGATAATTAATTTTTAATAGGATATTCTCTGATGATACTTTATATTCTTTATATTCTTTCGTTTTGTTTGTCGTTTCTCTATAATATTCTAAGGAAGGATCACGCTGTAATGGAAGAGGATTAAGATCAGAGAAAGTATCTCGTGTCAGCAAAGGCGAAAGATGTGCTTTTAGAAAATATAAGTAAGAAATAAATTAGTTTCCTGTCCATACATGTGAATATTCATCAGCACGTATATATACGTGCTATATAAGCACGGCTTCCATTAATATGTATCGTGGCGAATTAGTCTCCCTTGACGAAGCGATTTTAAAGCATTTCCTAGTTCCTAGAATTCAATAATAGAAGTCATTGTCAAAATTATTCGGGCTTTATCAAATTCTTTTGCTCTTCTTGTAATAATATACATAGTTCTTTTCAACTATTCACCTCGAAATGAAAATTCATCTCCACAGATGAATAAATTTTAGTCCATGTTAAATTACTTTGAAAGCTGTAGATAGAGTAGAAAGAGAACTCGAACCTAAAGTTAAATCCTGAAAGTCTTTTAACGCTCTTGTTCCCGAACTCCACCATTTTTAGTTGCCTCGGGGTGACTAGTAGAATTGCTAACGCAATCCGAAATCGACCCAAGTGATATTGCAATGCAAGAGGGAACCTTCAAGTCTTTCTCTGGACTTTGCACCAATTATGAAATCACTCGAAATCTTCATGCTGCAAAATAGGTACTCCGACCGCGGTGTTTCGGCGAGAACTTGGCGAAGTTGTAAAGGTAGAGATTTTCTTTACGGGACGGCCAATTTGAAACTTATGCAAATTCTACTCTCATTGAATAAATTCGTTGTGAAAACTCCTCCCCGAAATAGCGCTTGACTTCGAAACAGTACACTATACATTTACAGAGTACATACATTAACAAACATTATTAAAACTTTTACTATATAAAAGAAATCTTAACATTACTATCATGAATGTTCAGTATAAATTAACATTCGTGGATAACTAAGTTTCATAGAAAAAGTTAAATTTGCACCTTTCATCATATTCTTAAAACGTTTTTGTAATAATTTTTCTTATGTAATGGACTTTATTGAGGACTGGAATTAAAGTTTTGAAAATTAAAGAACAATTCAGTTGGAAAATAAAGGAGAGAACAGTTGTAAATTATGTTATGAGATGAATTGCTTCCTTTGGTTATTTGGTTATCTGGAACTACTTCAAATGTAGGTCAGTAATGTTACTAGAAATAGTTTCTGGCAATTGGATTTCCTGGGACTGAATACATGTTTCAGAAACGCCAGAGTCCAGTGAGCTTGGTGTGAACGTAACGAACTTCTATACCAAGCAGCTGAGCGCGGCCAACCACAGACTCTCACAGTAATCTTGTTCATTCAAAACGCAACTTTATGTTCATCGTATATAATACTTAACTTTCTCTACCACAGCTAGGCACTGCAATACATCCTGAGACTAGAGAAAATCTACTAATCTCAATCGATGTGAAGCTCTATTTCTAGTAAATGATAATAACTATATGAATTGATTAATATCATATAGTCAAATGATATTAAGCGGTAAAAAAGGAAAAAGAGGATTCTTTAAGAAATAAACAATGAATAAAAAGGCGAAGAAAAAAAGTGGAATGAAAGGCAAAAGAAGTTACGGGTGAATTTCCAATGAAGCGTCACATTCTTTAATAGAAGGGTGTTGAATTGTGCTTTCTTGGACAAGACCTTATATTTCTATGAGGGCAGTGGCAAAAAGGAGGAGGATGGGCGTCCGTTGAACGCGAATTGAGTTTTGCAGCTCTTTCAACGAGTCGGAAATTGTATTTCTTAGTGCCAATTGCCGATGAATTCTAAGGGCGTACCTGTTCTTCAAGACTCGAACTCGATAATGAATTTCTATTTTCTTCAAAATCTGCTTTAAATTTATAAATTGTTGCATTAAATCAATTTAGTACATTAATAAATCATTAAGTGCATGTATGTACATCATCTGGTGCACGCAATTTGCAATTTTTCTTGAAAATAATGACATGCGATAGAGTTTAGTTTTCTTTTCATTATTGCAATTGATGCACGCCGCAGTTTTACTCAATTTTTTCAACGTCATTAATTAATGGCCTCTTCAGACGCCTGCACTGCACAGACGTTGCCACTCCATCCGGCCTTATAATTTATTTCAAGCGTGGATTACCGTAGAGTGTTAAATAACTGGTATTAATAATTGATACGTTGTTGTTGCAATTAATATTAAGTATTAAAAGTTTGTTGGCATATTTGAGGTGAAAAATGCAATTAAGCACTATAAGACAGACCAAATATTGCGTGTAGGCATGTTAGAAAAACTATCTTTTCAATCGACTATCTACTCGAGACATCCCTAACGAATTCTCCACCTTCGCTTCGCTCAATTACGTTCGTTTCACACTTCCCTCACAACTCGTTTATCCTTAAGCCCTGACTCGAAGAAAGTCGAAACTGGAAGAAACCTGAGTTGAATACAAGGAAATGCTAGCCGAGAACGAAGAGTGATTCTTCCCCGTCGAAAGATTTTCTTCCGGGAATGTTGCTTTTATCCAATACGGAGAAAGTACATGAGCTAGAATTTCCAAGAAATTTCCATCTACACAGCAAACTGAACGAAGTAAAATATCCAAATAGACATGAAAATTGTTTTCTCGTAAATTCGAGTCGTGAGGTAAACCTACAAACATTATATGTATCTTGGATTTGTGCTTTACATATATGAAATTCATATTAGACATCTAAATCGATGATTTGTCTGACTAAAGACGGGTCTATTCTACTTAAGACCTTTTCTTTTTATACCCCGTCCCTTTTTCATTAACACTACATCCAATTTCTGACTACATATTGATATAAACTACTGAAGATTTTCCTTTTTCAAATTCGTTCCTGTTAGTACTTTGTAAATTAATTATCTGACTATACGTTGATCTGTACTACTGAAATTTCCCTCTTTAGTTGGTATCCTAAAATTTTCTGACTATGCGTTGGCCAGTACTACTGAAAATTCTCCTTTTTAAAATATCAATAATTTATTTGAAGGGGTTAATTGATTGGTTGATCTATTCTATTGAAGTTTTTTTATACAGGAACCTGTAATTCCTTTGGCTAATTTCAATGTCTGGCTGTACGTTGACCTTTTCTACTGTTAATCTCTCTTACTTTCCTTGACTTGGTCGACTGTGCTTTGACCTATACTACTGAAAATCTCCTCTTTTTATCGTCTTCCTTACTCTTCTCATCACTTGATCTATTATTTAAAATAATTTAAAACTGAAATTAATGAAAATAAAAATAAAAATTACTAAATTACATATTCTACTGTGAGTTGTGTCATTGCATATCTTTCTACTAGAGTCGTTCTTTTATATGACAACTAAAATGTGTGAAATGTTCAGAATAGGGTAGAAGAATATTTTCATAAAAATTGCAAAAGAGTCAGTAAATTTCGTTTCAAGGAACTGGAGCATGAAGTAGAAACGTCCAATTATCTTGCCTTATAAGAGAAAATTAGTGGACTTACGTCATTCTCCAGTTATTCTCCAGTTCATCTTGTCTGTTAATTCCTCTTGCTGGAAGAATGCAGATTTTGCAAATGCACACGAAATTTTGCAAAATAAAAATACAGATACACATTTTAAAAAAAGTTTCGGTATAAAATTAAACCGTGTAAAAAAAATATGTATGCATGAAAAATAACGACAGTTTAAATTTAAAAATCGTTATGAATTCCTAAACAGGTGTATTATTTTGAATAGCTGTAGGATATGAATCAATTTTTCAAAAAACTTGGTGAAGTAACAGCAACGCGATATAAGCGTAACCTCATTAAAATGAGTATGTATTTCTAACTAATGATTGTGAGTTATTTAAGTTGATAAAGTAATACGCGACTCGTTAATGAAAACACAGAGCACATTTATACATATATTTCACACTCAGCATCACGTGTGAATGACAACGAACAATTAGAGCGCAACACGATTGGCTAACTGTTTAAT
Organism: Synergus gifuensis; assembly: GCA_904066015.1. NCBI lineage: Eukaryota > Metazoa > Arthropoda > Insecta > Hymenoptera > Cynipidae > Synergus > Synergus gifuensis. The sequence continues at coordinate 204,398 of CAJFCO010018458.1, forward strand.
TTCCACACGACTCGTGCAAATTAAAATTTTTTTATTTCCGTATTCGTAAATATCTATATATTTTCTGAGAGGTCTTTTCGTCGCAACATTAGCGGCTTTCATATAATCCATTTTAATATCACAACGAAATTACGACACCAAGTATGAAATAAACTTCTTGAAAATCTACAAGTTGTGAAATATTAAACTTCGTACACGGAAAAAAGTATTTTCTTAGATTTTAAAACAGTATTTGCTGACTTTCGGACACAGAGAAGTCAGAGAAAAGTATTATAATATTTCAGTGAATTTCATGAGATATTAGAAAAGAGTTTATTAATTTTTAGAACAGATTTCTAAAATTTTTGGAAATCTGTTCTAAAAATTAATAAACTCTTTTCTAATATCTCATAAAATTCACTGAAATATTATAATACTTTTCTCTGACTTCTCTGTGTCCGAAAGTCAGCAAATACTGTTTTAAAATCTAAGAAAATAATTTTTTCTGTGTATCTCCGGTGTACAATTAAATCACGCCTCAATGAAATAACAAGTACATAATAGTACAATATTCCTGTTTTCGTTGAAACAATTTGAAATAACAAATGGAAATATTTTCGAGTAGATCGTATCATTGGATTTCGTCGAATGAAATCATGGAAGATTGGCTGGGATAAGGATTCTGAAAAATAAGTGAAAATTTAACATTTTTATAACATCGCTTCTATATTCATAAGATTTATTTCGGTTTCGTTTAATAAAATACCGTCACATCTTACTTACATGTCCATGTGCGTCGCGCATGTGTGCGTTTTTACCAACGCAATATAGGTATATGAAAAAGAGACGTTCACTTAGAACTGATTGCGAGAACGTTTGACACGTGCAGCAATACTTAAATAGCTTCCAAGGAAGATATGAGTCGTTTTTATGATTGAATGAATACCCTCGCGTTTGACGAAGGCGTTTGGGTTAATAACGATAGACGTAAATCACGAAATTTAATGGTGTGTGCAACTTTTAATCATAAATCCTGTTTTAAAAATCAATAAATAAAATAGTATTGTGTTTTTGATATTTCGATTTTGTGACTGTACACAAGTCATAAAAAAAAAAACAAGTTGCGCACTATTGCGTCAATGCCAACGAAGGGGTTAATGATATAATCATCAAACCTAGTTGATTAAAAAGAATTCTCTTTTAGAAAGGAATTTCTCTTTTACCCTCAGCTCGTAAATTGCAGTCATTAATGAAAGATTGCACTTTTCAGAAACTTCTCTTTTTATTTTAATAATCATCTGAGTAAACTGGAAATTGTGTTTTTAACTGGAAAAAAATGTTATTTGTCAGGGAAAATAACAAAGATAGATAATAAAAATTTCTTTTGTGTCATGAATTCGTTAACTCATATTCGTTAAACTTCAAAAATGATAAACATTTCCAATAGATATTTCATGACATGCAATTAATGTAAGGCATGTGACATTTTCAATTTTAAAAAAGTTTATTGATCGATGAGGTTGCAAGAACGTTTACGGTGACACTTCATTAAATGCTCTCTAGTATTAAATTTAACGCATCGTGCTTAACGATCAGTCGGAACCTAGTGACATGCCACCTTTAAGGTCCCGTATCGTGCCGAGATGGTTGGATTAAATTCCTCGACAAAGTTCACTTTGAAACAGCGTAGCGGTCAGGTATTTGCATTACATCTAAACTGCATGGATTATATTAGCACTGGCGTAAGCTGTGTTCAAACTATGTTCAGACTATGTCTGTTACAATTAACAGGAACAGCTGGACCAGACTCGACTTTGTTCGTTGTTCCATCTGGAACTGGATATAGTGTGCAAATCAAGAGAAGTCTGGGAAACCATGTCCTATCCAATCTGATGTTCATATCGATTCCATCCAACAGAAATTGCCGAACAATACTGGCCTTTGCTTTTCGTTGAGTAAACAATGTTAGGAAGAAGTTTCTCTGAGAGTATCCTTCCGCACGAGTTTCCCATTCAATTGGCACACAGTATCGATCAACAGCGATTTTATTTGTTTCCTTTTTTATTCCTTTAACATTCGAGGTAAATTAAAACCAGAAAAATTCTCTTCAAAATTCTGAATACAAAGATTCCAGCGAGGCGCGGCAAATTAGCATCAGAAAAATGTATGCACCGATCTTTTGAAGAGAAGCACTAATCAATACTTCTCACACTCCAATTTTGGGCATAAAGAATGCAGTTAAAAAGTGGATCATTTTCTGGCATAATTAGAATTGAAAATCCTCTACTTTAATTTTATTTTGTATTAAAATTTATCTGAAACATTGACTACGAGCTGAGGGCAAGAAAATAAAGGAAGCGTGTTGTGAATTTTCAGAATTACATGGTAAACTGCGTTATGAAAATTAAATTCATTTCTAAATTTCATAATGTGGTCGCAACTCGATTTGATGAAAGTTGGTTGATGAAGAATGTCATTGATTAAAAAAACTCTCTTACAATAATTTTCTTTTTATTATTAGATATGCTTTTTACAGATTCATCTTCAGTTCATTTTTTTTTATAAAATGCGAATTTTACAATTTGAATTTGAGGTGTGAGATTTTTGGCTTTCCTCATTAAAATAATAATTACTGTTCCACGGCCTCCGATTCGCCGACAATTTTGTTCAAATGGGTTCCATCCACACTATAATAGGCATAAAGTACTTATCGTTATTTCGTTACACGCTCACTCCTAATGTCTCATAGGCACCCTATGTACGGTGTATCGTTGAATATCCTTTCCCCTATTTCAACCCCTCACTCTGTAGCGCCGAAAACGATTTACAATAACAACAATTCGCTTTACCCTGTATACAACCGGTAGTTATATCTAGATAGGCGAGGACACGAGTATGGGGAACAAAGTTCTATATTTTACAATATATGCATAGAGTTTATGAACCCGATGCTTTAGAGACGCTTTTCTCTAACAATATCCATACAATGTTCTGTCACGGACGGAAGATGCACGCGCACTGTAACTTATGCAAAATTCACTCAAGAGGAAGGACAATAATTTAACTTTTACTTCACTACAACATAAGCGTGGATTTCTTAGAAAATATCCACAAAGGATTTCTGGATTTTACCTATAAATTTTCATTGGTAAAATAAAACAGAAAATATTATATTTGGTATAAAAGACTTGTGAAATGTAAAAAATTTTTAAGACGTAGGTGATTCTAAACATTTGACATGATTCACTTGTAAAAAATAGAATGTCAATAAATTAACAATAAATATATTAACTCTAAATAAGAGCTTAATAAAAATTTGGGCACGTGCGTGATTCTCCTAGCTTCATGGACCTCAGAACTGAAATAAAATTTTTTGAAATCTGTACATTAATGCTATTGTCGCCTCAAAAGCGCCAAAGTGTCGCGCACAGCAGTGAGCGTGGAACAGAGTATTGCACAGGATTAATTACAATCGTTGGCAATAAATTCAACGTAACAAAAATCGAATAACGTCATTAGGTTTTTTTTTATTATTTCATATAAACACACTAATAACTACGATAATTCTTACGCGGTACACTGTATACTATTTATATCTTTTTACACCACTAGGACGCATCAGTTCTCAATAATAATCATCTGTACAAGTTTAATTAGTAATTTTTTATACACGTGATACACACAGCGCGCATTGAAGCGTTATGAACTATTCAATTCATCGAGCAACAGTTTTGAAGGATGACGCGACTTGTTGAGGCTAAAGAAATGCGATTAAGATCACTGGTTGTACGCGGAAACTAAGTATCAAAAAGTCTTCGGGAATATATTTATAACAAAGATAACAACAGATTTATGAATGGACATGAAAAAAGGCATTCGGTGGTAATTCTAGACTTATTTTTTCAGATCTATTCCATTATTTTATAAATTCTAAGATATACTTTGGAAGACGGAAGGTATTTAATAAACGTAAAAAAGAAAGCTTGGGATCTTTGGCGAGTAAGAAGTCTTCTGTGTAGAAAATGGTGGGAATTCGTCGCGATTCTATAGGGGTATGTCCTTCATCTTAGACTATCGCCCTGAGACGTAGATATTAGATTGATCCCAGAACACACCTGGCACGGAAATAAATTTACGAGTATCCTGGTAAGAAATGACTCAACCTTTCAAGAAAAACATCCTTTTCTGAAAATTTCACTTTGTGATTCTCTCTGAGTGTAATAAATATTTTTAAAAACATAAATTATTTCCACAGAGAACCATTAGTTGTTTTCTATACGTATGTATGTGTCCTCCTGCTGGGTATTTTTGCATTGTACAGAAATGGAAAAAGAGAATTTTAAATTCACTGAAATATTGATAGCCTTCAGTTCAATTTTATTTCTTGATTAGACTTCTGATGTTAACTTTCCTTCTTAGAGAAAACATGTATAAATAATTCAGTAATATCAAATAATAGGAAAGTCTGCTTGTACTATTGTTACCAGAATGCTTGAAAATTGGAACGTTTGATTCCGTGCTTATGTACAAAATATTATTTATATTTATATATAAAGAGGCGACTTCATACCGATCGAGTCGAATTTACTTCCTGCGTACACTAATGATGGCACTTTGAAGGACGCGAGAAGGAGTGCTTTTAAAGAAGTTCCTCATTATCGTCAGAAACACCGTACATCTGAGGCCTTCGTTCCATCAGCTGTTGTTGTTGTTTCCGATTTTGTAGTAGTGCAATGCTGGCAGCTTTATAGTTTATAGGCCCGTACGATCGGTAGTCGACATCTGCGTAATCCAGGTCAGAAAATTCCGGCTTGAAAGGCTGGGAGCAGATAGAAAAGTTTAAGATTTAGAGCAATTATAGAAACGAATTTTGTAGTGTTTCACAGAGTTTTATAACTTAAATTGCATCTCATTATTAAAAAATGACACAAATGGAATTTTTTCTGCAAATTTTTTGTAATAGAATGAACACTAAAACCATGCCACACGAACCAAAAGCATTTTGTTAGTGCAATTCATATCTTAATTACGGATAAAATATACCGACCTCGAAAAGTGTTGTAGATATCATGGATTTTCCAATTAAAATTAATTTGTATTAATTTCAATTTATATTAAAATTTAATATTAAAAATGGACACTTCCGTTATTTCTGATTAGTTATTGAAATTTGTATTTAAATAGAAGGATATGTTACGTAGCTCAAAAGCCTCAGTAATTACAAAATCGCTAGAAATGTCACGTTAATGGATGAAATGTTTTGTTTAAAATTAAAAATCTCGAAGAGCTATTAATTAAGTATACATACTAAATGATAGTTAAAGTTTCATTACATGGTGAGAATATTTAATCAATTTGTTTTTGAAATATTGATCTAATATCTGGCTTGCAAAAAAGCTAGTCATGAATATTTATAAAATCAAATTCTCTTTCGATATGTAAAAAAAAAATCACAGAGGTGCTTTTTATGGCAAAATACCGATTCGAGATAGCTATACACTCTACCGTGATAATAAATATTTACCGTAGTCCAACTTCCCAACTCGTAAAGAAAGTTGTTAATATTTAAGCGTTGCAAAGCGAGTATTAGGAAAGCGAACGAAATACAGTTCTAGTGGATCGTACGCTATACGATTTCCTACACAGCCTTACCAAGGTTGTATGTATACAAATATTGTAACTTTTATACTCAGAAATCAGTTTGTTTGAATCAATAAAATACTTTGTTTAGCCCCATAGCACACAAATGTTTATTTGATTGAACCAAACTGTTTTCTAAGTGTATGAATAAGGTGAAGTTTTTTGTTACAGTGTATACATATTTTAAATTTGAGATTAAAAGCTTAAAATTTCTCCTTCAAAGGTGTCAAGCACGTCAAGCAGACGAAAATGGAAGAGAAAAGACAAATTAAAACGGCAAGAGAAAAGAAAAAGCAAGATAGAATTTTTAAGCTCTTTTTCAACTGAAATAAAATTGCTTTTAATTCCAAGAAAAAGGTTCTAAAAATAAGCCTGAAAAATAATCTACGTAGTTAATTGATCTTTCAGTTATGACATTATTTCATATTTATGATATTTTCATATGGTCATAAACTTAATATTTATTTTTATTTGAAATACGGTACAGTAAAAGTGATTTTAAATGGATATTGTAAATGATTTATAATGAATTTTATGGAGTTAATCAGGGAAGAACATCAACTTCGGAAATGTTCAATCAAAGTCAAAATATTTGTACTTTAAAACTGCTAGGCAGGAGGGAAATTCCAATATAATGGATGAGCTTTATAATTATGTACCTACAGTCAGCAACTTCTTCTAGTAAATATACGTGTCGCTCATTCTCGGTGGACCCTCCTACGAACAGACAGTGAGATATAATTTTCACGAGTGATTCTACTCGAAATAATGTTTATCTAAGTGGACGATCATATGGCGACAATTTGATAGGATTGTAATCTTTAACTGGGGTTAGGTAAACAATACCAAACATGAATACAGATGTTACTATATTATCGTTTTCTGTATGCATTGTACAAGAATATATAGAGGCTTTTGAGCGCAGTAATTCATTCACCTTTTAGTACCGAGCTCATGCAACTTGAAGTAATAATGTTTCAGTGCTGCGTACAAATAAAAGCCGTAGGTCTAAGCAGCTTCTACAAGAGTTATCTGCAGTTTAGAAACAATATAATTAAAGTTCGTAAATTCCGGTCTCTCGTGAAAAAGTACATAATTTCTTAAATTCAGTGTTCATAATATACTGTAAACACTTGATGCAAACAGTGAATTTTATAATTTAAAATTCAAGAGGAGAATCAACGTAAAAGTCTAAAGATGATGAAATTCTCTAAAAATGTACCTCTCAATGGTATGAAAATTCTAAATTCAGCAGAATTAGTGAATAATTATAGGCAATTCAAGTAAAGAGTCATTGTTTTTGTTTGGTTTTACGCGTATACATATACAATAAAAGTGCAAGCATAATTGAGAATAGTCGGATAATGGTTTTAAAGGCAGTCTTGCATGAAGTGATACTAGTTGTGGGCCTGAGAGAAACGCAATACAATTCCGCATTACGATCGATTCTCCAAAATCAGGTAGAATGAATGAAGTTTATCAAGTAAAACTGGATGTAGTTAGTGTTTCCCTGGATATACCTACTTTAGACCATTTGCTTTCGAATTATACGAATTTCTAGTTCACATAACATAATTGTTATTCCTTGGTCAAGCGTATCCATACTCAGCGTGAAAATTCGCTAAGCAACCCTATTTACGAAATCTCATGGTTGAATTTCATTGATTAATTTAATTGAATTGATTAATTTCATGGAATTGATTAATTTTCATCAATATTTTTTAACAAAATGAAATAATCATACGAAATGATAATCAGCTATTAAGTAGTGTGCAACATTAATTATTATATACAATTTAATGCTCCTCATTACATATAATTTTGGAAAGTAACTGTAGAACTAATTATCTTAATTATCACGTTAATTAACGTTATTCGTTCCTTTCATGACAAATCATGTGACTTTTATAGTTACTTTGATATAAAATTGATATTAATTTATGTATGTTGCAATAATTGACTAAAGTATGGACATGATAAAAGTAACATTTAATTGAAGGATAATATATATCTCATTAGTCAGTTCTAACGTCACTAATAATTCTTTTGATAATTCAATAGAATCGTAGCATTTTTCAATTTAAACTCAATTTTTCAATATAACCATACTTTTACTTTTTTTAAGTAAACTTTTTTATCTCTCGATTTAATATTTATAAAAATGTGAATTACTAATGAATTAAAATTTTCTACATGAGAAAAATGTGAATATATATTGAGTAAAATATTATATTATACATATTAAAATCTATTCATAAGATTATCGATGGTTTAATGTTTTACAGTTTTTATATCCAGACTGAAATACGGAATTATTAATAGGCCGTGGATAAAAGTCTCAAAATTCCGTACGATCAAAATTCTGATACGAAATTAATAAATCATGAGTGTTATTATAAAAAGTATAAAATTGAGAATAGGTTAATAAGTGATTCTCAATTTTCTTTTTATCTCTAAAGTTGCCTAGTCTACTCCCTGGACAAGTTAACACAAGTACTTGAATTTGTGAGCATTCATGAGACAAAAATGAGGCCATTGTGGATAAATATGTGTGTAAAATGTCGAGAAAATTTAGCACGAAGCTGGCGTTTCCTACCTTTAAACGTCGATTTCCTGACCGACGTCGCGAAAGTGGAGTTCAGCGTACTGGGTGATCGAAGGCGTTGAGGACGATCGAGCGTCTCGAGAGCTCGTTGAGTACCTCTTCGACTCCTTGTTCCGGTTTTTGGTCAGGCTAAGATCGGCATAATGCAAGCCGCCTGCCCCACCATTACCAGGATACCGTTTTGACTCCCGATCGTGTTGCTGCTGAGTGATTAAATTCGGTCTTGGATAATCGGCCGGACACTCCGATATCGCGTCCTCATAATAATGGGGATACGAAATTTTGTAACTTTCTGGTATCCCCAGCTCCTGGACCCGATTAAAGCTCGTCTCGCAGTGATTGTCGTTAGACTGCCTCCACGATTCCGATCGCCTCTTTTGTTTGCGATCGCCTCTTCCGTGTTTGCGGTATTTTCTACGATCGTTGCGTCTACCCGTGGAGTTGGAATGCTGACGATCATAGGTAAGATCCAATTCGTCTCCTTGGACCAAGGAAAGGGGAATGCTGGTACTGCCATCAGGATGCATCAGGGAATGCCGATTGTTAGTTTGAACGTAGGAGGTCTGCAGGGGACTGACTACGGAGGAATGATAGAGGCTTCGCGTTAGTGGCAGTGTTAGTTGGCTGGAACTGTTGCTCGGCATAGGATAACCGTACTGTTCCATTTCCTGCTGCTGGTGTTGCTGATAGTGCTCTTTGTAGTCGCATATGCTGTTGTTGGTCTGCAACATTCATGGTTAGTTCCCTAGTGGGATGGTGTATAGCTGGAAGTTAGTGTGTTAACAGAGAAAGGTACCAGAGTGCGAGGAAAGGAGCATATTTTGATACATCTCCAAACAATTACTCAAAAACTGATCCTATGCATGGACAACAACAATTCCAGTTTCATTTGAACCTCCAGTAAACAACAAGAGTTTTAGTCAGACGAGATGACAGCTTAGTACAGACAGCTTATGACAGACACGAAAGTGATATTTAAGTAGAAAAGGTAGAGATTGTCAAGACTCGACGGATAATAAAGTTTGAATTATGAAGCGATTTTTCAGTGATTTATGAGGGTATATTGTTAGATGAATATCAGTTTATAATAGATCTTCTAATTGAGGTACTTAATTAGGCGTAGCCTGTTGTTTAGAATTTGAGACACTGATTAGAACCACAAGGTAACTCAAGTTACGTAGGGTACTAATTATTACCATGGACGTGTGTGATCATCCCTTGCCTTGAGCAACGTCGTAACATGTGTTGCATGCTATTTGAAATTTGCAGAGTTGAGATACATCCTATTCAGAATACTGAAAGCTATATTGTACAAGTTATATATTAAACTTATTGTAGTCTATCCAATACACTACCTAAGTCATCTGATTCTTTCTCATTATTAGCGGAAGATGATTAATATTGAATTGAATTTTAGTTCTTACTAAACTTGAGTTGTTTATGAGTCCTTCAACTGTTTCTATGGAATTGTTTGTAGATATATGTGAATTGGTTATAGGATTGGAAAAAAGTAGAGAAAATATGTTATTCGAAAACTTACTTGAGGCAATGACATGCACACTGGCGGTCCCTACACAGATGCCGGGATCCAGCTTAGCGGGCAAAACATGATTTCCGATTAAAACTCGGAGACCAACAGTTCTACTTCCTACTTGTTCGTGAGTGCTGTCTTACGTCTATATAGGCGAGTTCCGATGCTCTAATGTATTCGTGCGCGCGCAAATACTTGGCTGGTGCGCGGTGCAGCTTTAAAGTTTGATATTCGTTCGGACACTCGCTACATATCGGGACCGCTTCCTCTCCATACACTAATATTCAAGTGCGCGGACCGACGTTCCGTTTCTATCTGCAAATATAATCAGCAGTCAGCTAGGACGCTCGCTTACTTTCTTTTAAAAAGATCTTACAGAAAGTTTCCGCGACGAATTCTTATCCCGCGACTCTTTCGTCGAGAGGAAAGCTTTTTCCCAAGGATGGAAGTCGATTCCCTCGACTTGATTCGAGAGATAAAGCAATTTATCGGATCTTCTGAATTGACCTTTTGAACTCAAGTCGAGGAAATCGTAATTTAGCGATTGATGAGAGTTAGCGGGAGTTTATTACATCGGACGGCTGAAGTTAGAGGGTTATTAAGGTTAAGATTTTTACCTGGAGGGATGCAATTGCTTCGAATTCATTTAGGGGCAGGCTCTTTGATTTAAGTTTTAAGTAGGTTTCGATAATCTCTGAATTATAGGCACTAGAAGCTCAAGACTTGACTTTTATAATCGGATTTCAAATTCTGATACAGTTTTTACTTGAAGGATTCTTGACAGGTGATCTACTGTTGAAATGATAATACACAAGGGTGTAAAATCTAAATTTTTATCAACATTTGTGTACGTTGCTTGTAAACCTTTGCTTTTGTTTGCTTCTAGCAATTGTTAAAGTTATTGTTTTCCTAATCGTAAGAGCTTTCAAATTGGATGTGGCAATATTGAGTTCTCCTAAGCAACTGTTTATCAAGCAACGGGAGTGCTGGTGGGTACATTGGAGTAAGTTTGGTGATAATGAACTGAAAGTTTCGCGTGGAGAAACCGCCGTGGAAAAGCACATTCGGGCAGGCGAGAAATGAAGGCGAGAACAGAGTAGAGATGTGAGGTAAAGAGCACGAGAACAACTTTGCGGTCGCAATATTTGCGAGTGTCGGAACGCGAAGGAGTGGTAAATAATATTAGCGGGCGACAAACCTTGAGCTTGCAGGCGGTGGAGCTTTTCTCAGGGAAAATAGGAGGGGGGATGTTTTGGTAAGTGTGTTCGATAGGATTGGTTTTTCTCGTTCTGGGTGCTGGAATTGGAGGAATCGTTGTCGTTGCTGTCGTCAATTTCCTCGTTGACTTGATCGCTTCTGACTTGATTCGTTCCGAATTGATCCGTTCCGAATTGATTCGCTCGGAACTAATTCTTTCCAAATTGAAACTTTCGGAATTGAAACTCTCTGAATTGGTTCGTTTCGATTTGATCGTTTCCGTTTTGATGGTTTCCGTCTTGATTATTTCTGACTTGATAGTCTCTCTAGATGATCGAGTCAGAGTTGATGTTGGAGTGCATTCGCCAGACCTTATAGAAGTGGCAATAGTGCTCATGCTGCCATTTTTGTGTGGACAACTTTTGTAAATTGGAATAGCATACACCTGAAAGTTACGATGAGCAGCCTCGTGCTTCCGGCAGAGTCTTAGCGAGTAAAATTGAGAGTGCCGGTGTTTCCTGCGTCGAGGTTTCAGGGTGTTGTATTTTGGCTCGGGAGAGTTGCTACGAGGCATATTATGAACGCTGTAGTGTGGACCCAGGTGACTTCTCGTGGATTCGTAGCCGGAACTGCCACCACAAAGGCTGGTCGTTCTGCTTAATGGCCGCGAGGAACACGGCGAGGTCGTGGTTGAATGCAATGTGCCATGCAAAGCCGAAACTTGGTCAAACTTAGGGGAAACCAACTAAAACAAACGCATGGTCGTGTCACGACCAACTACATTGAAAGCGCTTATCTAACTCTTACCTTCCTTTCAGCAATCTCATCTTTACTACAATCAGGACTTGACACCTGAAGTGATCAATTTTATTTTTCAGTAAGTAGTTTAGATTAAAGTATATTTTGTTATGAAGCACATTTGGTGAAAATTAGATGGGATTATCATTAATTATAACGTACTTTAATTAGATCAGCTTGCATTGCATAATATAAAGCAATAGAATATTAAATATCAATGTATAATGTAATAATTATATATTGGAATATATTCCAGTAATTAGTCTATCTTCCCTTTTCGCAATTTATACGTAATTCACCTACAGTTCAAATTAATATAAATGGAATTTAACCTTTTAAAAACGGCCATTTTTGTGATTAAGAGGAGACCTCTAATATAAGTAAAATTTATATCTTGCTGTAATATCAAATATATAAAGAAACGAAATAATAAATGCGGGTTCAGATGTTTAGGATTTTATATGAAATCTTTTTTCAAAATCTTGTTTTGACGTATCATTAATAAAGCAGAATAATAATGCAGAGATTAATGCAGCGCAATATTGGATTTACCTGACGATATTTTTAATCAATTTCTAAAAGAATGGAAGCTTAACTCTGTTCTACTTCTGAAACAATGCAGTAGTGGAGAAAAATAGGAAAATTGATGTTAACAAAATTGTCACTTCGGGTCAAGTCGTAGCTGCAGATCGAGTTCACTTGAACTCTGTCCTCTTTCATTTTCGTCACGTGTGCACTGATTGCAAGCGACAGCTCTTATAATGGCATTCTGACTTATAAAAACTTGAGCTAGAAAGCTTTAATTTAATTTGTAAAAATAAAATTTTCTCTGACTAATATCTCAAATAATTACTAATTTTCAGTAAAAGTTTAATATTGACCTTATGTAATTAAGATAATGCAAATAGTCAGAGAGAATTTAAGCCGATTTGAAACGCAATTTTAGATTGAAGCATACCTGAAGCAATGAATATTTGCGCTTAGTAACTCTAGAATTTAATTACGGGATATGAGTTAATTAAACCGCAAATTAATTGATACAAAAGAAAGTTTAGTCAAGTATATTTAAATCAAATATTTATTTTCTAGGTATGCCTCTAAAATAAATGTATTTTTATTCATTATATTAGTAGCTTCTAACTCTCAACAAATAAAAAACATATAAACACGTGTAATAAGCTCACACCAGTGGATTATTGTACAAAATAATAATTTGAAGCAGAAAAATCCACTACTAGCAACATCAATAATCGCATCATTTATTAATTAAAAGCGGAAAAACGTGTATTTTATTGTTGACTGTAGTGAGCCACTCTTATTTACTTATTTAAAAATGTTGTTATAATATTTGCCAATGATATCAAAGTTAATAATGCTTGTAATTAAAATTAAATCAGTCCCAAGCGTAATATTACAGGATTTATGAATTTGACGCATTAAATTCCTCATCAATGCGAATGCTATGCCAATGAGATAATTATGCAGATGTTGAAGAGGGAATTTCAATTTTCAGCAGGCAGAATATTTCCAATTATGTTTCACAAGCAATGTGAGAATGTTTGACATTTTTTCAATACAGCCAATGACGTCATGATATTGATCTTATTCATTACAATTTTATAACAGTAACAATAACAGTTCCAAAATTTGTAACAGCAATTTATCGTAAGTTTTGATGTTCTTAGGCTCATTTTCAAATTAATTTCACAAGATGTCTAGACCGAAAAATTATAATGTTTCGTATAGAGAGGAATTGAAGATTTCATTTAATACAACGAGATGAGCATTCAATCAGGCTCCTCCTTGAATAACAAGCCCAAAGAGGAAGTACAACATATAATAATTGACGTGAGCTTCCTAGAGGTACACGCATTACATTTATGTACTTAACAAGTTTCATTTCCAGCCAACCATGGACTAGTGAATAGATTAAGGGGTTCCTGTTTCTAGCAATCGAATCAAAAGGGCGGTTGGAAGGTGAATGAAGCAAAGGGACACCCGAGCAGACGTTAATGCAACCCTCTTCATTCTGCAAAATCTCTTAGTAGGGAGTGAGGTATATCCTTTACTTTTACGACCCTTTGGCCCCTGTTCTCATTTCTCCATATACCTCTCTAGGATTGCAGCTCCTCGTACTACTTCACCACTCCACCCTTATAATGCGATTATTTCACGGTGACTTTACTCCTGGCTTCGAGGATGTCTGAGAGCTCGTGAGATTTTAGATATTACCGAGTCATTTATCATGGTTCGCCAAATGAGCCAGTCTTTCGAGCAGAGACACTTATCTTTATACAGTTCAGGACTTTTCAGATTGATAAATAATCGTGGAGCCTTAGAACAAGCTTTAAGACGACTCGGAATTACCAAACTGCAATCTCATCACATCTCCAGCAGACTAATACTCTTGATTATACTTTTTTCAAACGGAATTGAATCTTCGGATTAAGGGCATGTGATACTTTACCATAAGAGCAAATTTAGTTTACCCATTATACATTCATAATAATAAATATTTGTAGCTAATAAGAGTCAATAAATCTTCGTCTACATGAGACGAAGGTTTATTGACTCTTATTTACTAAAAATATTTATTATTATGATGTATAATTGGTATAATTAATTTGCTCTTATGGTAAAGTATCACGTGCCCTTAAGTAAAAAAAATTAATCATAACTTCAACCTAGGTAATTGTGGAACAAAATGAGTCTTTTCTTGTTTCTTGCTTTAACCGCAGACAGAAGCGATGTTCTTTGGTGAAAAAGATGCAAATATATTTTGTTTCTTTATAACTTCGAGGAAACGAAACGTTTTTATGAGATTGTATAAAGCATTTGCGTGATTTAAAAAAAATATTTGAACAATAATTTTTTAAAAATAAATAAAGTGTGAAAATAGTTTAAAAATTAAAGGAAAAAAAACGAATTTTATGAAGAGTTATTCGTCACTATCAATCTTAGATCAAGAAGTGCGATGACGTGCACTGCATGCATCAGCGATGATTGATTCTCGTATTTATTTTCATAATATCAATTTAGTGAGACTCTATTCTGAGTAAATATTCGCGAAAATAACAAGATTGAATAAATTCAATTAATGGTATATTAGAGAAAAAACTTTATATGGACTACAAACCAGTCATTTGATAAATTTGCCATTCAATCTTTTATCAAAGTAATGAGGAAATGAATAGGTGCAGATGGAATGTACAATGAACTTTTATATTTTTCTTCTTTGCTCTAGCTGAAACGACTTTTCGAGATCATCGTCTTTTTAGTTTCTGCAGACAATTCTCTGCAGTATCACTTTCTCACTTAGTGTTCCTCACAATACCATTCCGTCGTCTCTTATCAGGCTGACCGAATGGCTTTTCTTTGACATAATACCCTGTTTTATACTTGTTCCAAAGAATTTTGTCATTGCAGTAGCTTTCAAGAAAATTAAGCTAAATACCGAAAAATAAGAGAAAGTTAATGAACCTTCATGTCTCACTGGGTAATCATAAATATACGAGTGTAATTAAAGGAAAGCAAACTTCACTCAATTAACCTGAGCAGAAAATTATTTTTCTTTCCGATAAAAGAAAAAATAAGATAAATGTTAACTTTTGCTCGTTACTATGATTAAGGGTTAATTAAACTGCTTTAATATTTAAAATGGCTTTCATAATTCCAAAGTTTAATCGAGTTTTAGGATCTGGTGGTTTAAGTAGGTTGATATTAAATTATAATGGATGTTTAACTTTGATCATTGGCAAAAATAAGTTAATTTTTCTCTCCTTTTAGGCAACATGTGGATTTGTTTTGTCTCAATTACAGCCAACAAAGGCACGCTCCACGCTTTGTTTGCTTTCAATGAAAAACCGGTGTCAACAATTACGAAAATCGTGCAGATGAACGATCAAAAAACAATGGAAATCATTTATATGCACCACTCACCTTGTTAGGCGGAGTCTGTATTCCATGGAACGGCAAATTTTCGTAAAATGTTTTGGTATCGGGACCGGGAAGTCCGTCCGACTGATTGTCCATATGGTTGGTATTTGTCGTTTGATTCGGATCTGAAATGTTTAGAAAGAAAATTTTTCATTAGGAAAATGACCGTAAAGTGTTATTATTTACTCAAATTATAGAACGAGAAACAACTTTTACTGCATTGCCTTTGTAAATTCAACACGAACATTGATAATAAATTACTATAAATTGAAAGTAAATCATTTCCGCGCACTATTCATATATTTTTAGAATATTCAATATGAAATGGAATAGAGTTTGGATTTTATTGCTTCAAACAATATCCTACATGTGAAATATTGATTGATACGTTACATCGTATAAATAAGTATCTAAACATAATTACGGAATACAACATGTGAAAATATTATGTGCTCTCTCGTAGAAAAATAAGATAAACATATCGTTTTCAAGCAGGGAGTGTGCTCGATTATTCCTTCACTGCAAAATGGAAAAGAGCTTAGCTAAACAAGCGGCAAAGAATTTATTTGCAGCAAAAAATGACAGAAATGAAAATTGTGTTTTTCGTTGTAATTCAGCTAGGCTCTTTTATAAATTTAGTACTGTAGTAAAAAATAATGGCAAATAGACAATCAACAAAAAGCATCTAGTGCCTTAGATTAGTAGAAATATATTTTAAAAATTGGGAGTAAATTCAGCATTTTGTCATGTAGCAAAAAACATGCCACCGTGCTTATTGACTAGAAAAAAATTCTGTAAATGGAGACTTACCTGAACCAGGTTTTTTACGCTTACGGGACACGTTGGGCCTAGAGTTGGTTAGGTCAGGCGGCTTGAGAGCATCGTGCAAGATCCGCTGTCGCGGTGCTATTCTCTTGTAAGTCACAGCTGAAGGAAATACATAACACATAACACAAGCATCGTCACAACACAAAAAGCTCTGTCACATGCGCACATACACTCTGTCTTTTGGAGATGAGAGCAGACCAGAGTGACATTTTCTCGTGAAGTAACACTTAGCCGAAAGCTACAATAGTTGAACTTTATTGCCTTAGAACCGTGTTAGAAATCATGAAACTGCCTTGGGTTATAACTCTGTGTTCGACTAAAATGAAATTCTTTCCTTCAACACTAAACGTGAACGTGGCTTAATACTTTGAGCAACGAACGACGATCGAATTCAATTTTTCGGCACTCTGACGATGCTTTTTTATTAAACGGAACGGCAGAATGTTGAAGAAGCGAAATAAAAGCATCAAGTAGGTAAAGCTGTCGCTTGTCTGGCAAAAATTTTGAGCTCCACGAAAGGGTTTGCGTTTTGCTATTTCAGCGATAATCTAACTTTCTGCGAGTAAAGGCTTGGAGAAAAATTGGAAAACGATTAAAGTACATTCCGCTTGGTTGAACCTCACTTTTATTTTAATATTGCTGTTGCCGTTTCAAGTATTTTGCTTTAACAAGAAATACGTTTCAGGACGTGGAATAAAGTACTCTATTAGAGAATTGCGAAACACGGTCATAATATATTTTTTGCAACAAAGTTCAACTGCTTTGAGCGGCAATGTTTTATCGCTCTATTAAAATGTAAAATGACTATGAATTGCATGATAAAGGTAGATTTAATTATTTTTTTCGTGAATCAGTAAAAAAATTTTTACGAGAAAATAAACGATATTAAAAAAAGGTGATTTCTCGATGTTTCTGAAGATAAAACCACCAATATAGATTTACTGAATCTAGTCTAGTATAAAAAATTCATGAGGTTTACTTTTATTTTCGAACATCGTTTGATCGAACTGTTCGAATATTGAATCGTAAAAAACATTATTAAAAAAAATAAATAAATAAATAAATGAAATTCGCGTTTTCATTTTAAAAACGAAACATCGTTATGTACATAATGAGTGAAATTTTATGCAAAATGTAAAACAGAAAATAAGCTTTGACGGCAAATGTTAGGTAGGACGAAATAGAGGAAATTCCGGATATGCAGGGAATAAGATAGGAATATGGTAGTTTCACTATATACAATAGAAAGCTTCTAAAGGTTTGCTCACTAGGTTTACGTCAAACAAGATCGAAAAGAACAATGCAACTGTCGTTGGAATCATAAACGTAGATAACATAAAAGAAGAGATTGTGTTAAAGGGTGATACATGGCGTGAAGTATCAATAAAAATGTTTACTCAGAACGATTAGGAGGAAGCTTTATAGAGACAAAAGATAAGCTTTCATTTATGCATTGAAAGATTACGTAAGAAATATAAAACTCTTGATTTTTCAACATAAAAAGATTAACTGTAATTTCATTCAAAATTATTCGTCAAAACTGTGTATAAAATATATGTCTTTAAATTAAATTAATTAAATAATTAAATTATACATAAAAAATATACCTTTCTCATATTTTTTCAAGTTAACAATTGAATGCTTTACAAGCTGGCAGAATTGAAGAGCAACTTTTAAAAAATTTGATAAAAAAATCATGAAAATAGAGTAGACCACTTTCACCGCAAAAATTCTATTGACTCTTTAAATATTTTTCTACACTCGTGTATTAAAAAAATTGACCAGATTAAATTGTACACGGAGTAAAATGGATATTAAATCTTGTTTGGATAATGGATAATATCTTGGATAGCCTGAGTTAGCTATTTTCGCTTAGAAAAATTTTATTTAGTCTTCCCTCGCAGGCTTATTTCTTCGAAAATTAATTAAACCAAAAGCAGTTATCCCGAAAAGTCTCATTCCATTATAAAAGACATTTCTATCGAGGTTACAGAGGGACGTGATTCTCGAGGGAAGAAAGAAGTTAAACGGTGAAGGAAAACGGTTTGTAATTCGATAGGCTCTGAGAATCTTTTTTGCTTCTCGTCCAGAGAGAGAAAATGGGGTCGAACGTGACGTTGTGAGCAACCCTTTTGATAATTGGAAGAGTGGATGGAAAAGGAAAAAAAAGTGTTATCATAGCCTTACCTGATTTTCCTCTGGATATTCCGGGAAAGGTGTCCGGTTCCTTGTTGAGTTGAGCATTGAAAATGGCTCTTATCTTATTTGCTCTGGCGAACATACCATCGTCTTGCATGCCGGAGATGCTCATTGCTCTTTGTCCGTTTGTGTCCTTTCCACGACGGAATGGCCTGACCGGCGTTCTCATAACACCGGAATCTGTACGACATCTTCCCGAGGTAAATGGCTCGCTCAAAGAGGTGTCCGAGTGGATCCTCAATGTCTGATTGGATCGAGAGCTCAATCCCGATCTGAGGCTATGAGTGCGATTGACGTGCACGAGAACGCCAGGTTTGAGTGGCCATCTTGGAGCGGGTGTAGGATGGCTTGGATGACTCGGGCTTTGTGTCGAGTACGAGGACACTGTAGGACTCGGAGGTCCTCCGTCAGGACTAATTGTAAGTGTACACAAGGATTATTATCAAAGGGCAGATATAAACTGTGTCACTCGAGATACTGCCTTCGCTTTATATAAGATATAGCGATATCTATATACAGATATTCTCAGATATTCTCGCACCTTGTAATTCAAGAAACAGTGATTTTTCAAAAAAGGAAAAAGTAATTATTTGAGAAAGGATTTCGAAAGACGTGAAGTTTACAGCTTTAATTGAATTACAAGTACGAGAACATTTTTCTAACACTGCCTTATACCGTTTAAATTGATAAAAATAAAAACAATGAACATCTCAAAGGTAAAAAAGCGCATTTCCCGAGTGACTTTTTTCATCAAAAAACACAGCTCTTTCCCCCGTTGGTCACTTTGATATATCCTACGAGTTAGATGTGAAACCAAAAAGCGATTCATGCGATTGCGATAGGAAATAAATAATCAGTGACTTTGGAAATTTAACCCAGGAAGCCGGGATGTTTTACGACGAGGTTGGACAAGATTATCGATAGGATCTTCGATAATCCAGGCGTGAAGTATCTCTTCAGTCCCATACAAATAGTAGCGAAGGACGTAAAGGGATGTTGCTACGTAGTTTTTGAAGTTCTATTTCCGATGTCGTCTTCCTTAAGTCACAAATACGTGACACGATTTCTGGAATACGACACGTTCTCAACTCCTCGCGTTCTATTATGAAAACTTGCATCGCGAATTTATCCGAGAACTAAATTTCGTTTGCGTATTCACTCGAGGAAAGATTCTAAATCTCTAAGAAAATTCATTTCAAATTCTCAATAAAACCATTTTAAGATCGTCATTTTTATCAAGTCGTAAATTCAAACTGCAAACCATAAAATTGCTGCTGACCCGAATACTAATAACCTTATTATCTGTACTTGAATTTCCACTTGATTCGAATCAAGTTTGCTAGTTTTACGATTAGGAAGTTTCATCATTTCAAATTTAATTCAATATGAAACCTATAACAGGAACCTTTTATGTTTACCATACATCGAAAGATACAAATTTTTAAATACAAACACTTATTTTCTCTCTGAATCTTTGAAGTAAAGGAAATGAATTTTCATTCGAAATTGAATCGGAATGGAGCTTAATAAAAACGAAAAGAGATTTGTACGAAGGAGGCATCTGATTGTCTGTGAAGAAGTGATCTTCAAGCATCTTAATTGAAAAGCGTGATTTAGTGAGTAGTGAATGATTCGATGTACTTTAAGTCGAATCTGACGATAAAGTAGGAACGATAGAAGAAGTGAAACTCTTTCAAACTTGGTAGTTACACACTTGTACACGCGATAGTTTAAGTAGAAGGTAGAAAAGAAATAACAACGTTGGAAAGAGTAGTTCAGTGAAGATCAGAGAAAGAGAACGAGCCATTTCATGGTTCGCGGATCAAGAACGCTTCCCATCCCCTTCTTTTAATCCAGCTGCTATCGTACGCCCTGCTCTTTCACTATTAACCCTCTCACTGCTATAGTGCTGGCTTCGGTTAATGGAAGAAACTATGCCAAACTGACTTATATTTTTTTTGCACTTGTTACTATTATGCATAATATACACCACACATCACGATGTAACCCATACTTTTTTGAGAAAAGAATACTTTTCTCAAAATACGAAGTAATAATTACTACAATTTTAATTAATACAAAAATACTGTACGACTTTAATTTTCCTTGATCATTGACAACTGATTCTAATACACTAGTCTAAATCCCAAGGTGTCAAATTTTTATCCAAAAGTGGAATAAAGCGTTGCAAAATGGAAAAATAATTGAAAATTAATTTTGATCCATTTTGGAAAAAATGAGAAATGAAATGAAAAAGAAACAAAAAAACGAATAAACTCACTTAAAAGAAACATAAAAAGTTGTGTGAAGTTTTGGCACCTGATATTTTTCTCTCTACCTTTGTAAGCGAAGATATAAGCTTTAATTTCATTTCATTTAAAAGGTCGTATCAGCTCTCGCTATTTTTCTGCACGTGCTTGAAAATGCTCAAAAATACGTTCTTTGTCTCTTTTGACCCCTTTTTTCTCAAAAAGCAATTAAATACTTTCGTTTCAGATTCGTGTTGTACAGAAAAAAACCCATAGAAATCAATTGTCAATGGTCAAGTGTCTAAAAAAATTTCAAAAATGTTGAACAGTTTAGGAATACTGCTAAATATGGTTCATGCAGGATTTATTCTTCATACAAGATCAAAATCTATCAAAGTTTAAAGGTCAAACTCTGTTGGTATTCTAACACTTTCCAATGTTTATTTTAGGAAAATTCTAGATTAGGGTACTTACCCCAGAACCACTAAGCTTAGTTCGTTCCTTTCTTCTTTACATAACTATTGTTTACCCACATGCATTTTGGGCCATCACTCTTTTCAAGCACTATATTTATTTCATTTTCCTTGATTATGTTTACAAAAATATGCGAGGGGAAAATAAAGAACTTGATCCTATTTCTGAATTTAGAGAATCTCAAAGTTTAACATGAACCTTGACCCGTGTATGCTAGTTTCGAAGAGTTTTCAGTTCAGGAAAGTTTCCTGTAGTTAGAAGTTATTTTACGTTCAAGTCATTTTCTAAAATGAAGAGTATACTTATTTTATAACTTGAGAACTCATATTTTTAAACTTCCATGATAAAAATTAAACGACAATTTCTTATTTTAAAAATTGTATTATGATCAAACTTGGAAACATTTAGACTCAAGATTGAACAATTTAAAAAATGATATCTTTATAAAAGAATCTTATTAATTTATCTTCAATTTTGAAACAGCTATCTTGAATGAGTTTTATCATTGGTATTTTTTCAGTGAAAGGGTAGAGAAGGACGGAATCGATTTTACAAACGAGGGACTATTTGAAACGATCGTTACGGGCTTTTCACAAATCGAGACACATCGAATTGACCCGGGGTTGGTATCCGAAGCACTATTGTTCTGTGGAGACTGGAGGATTCCTACAGCTCGGTTATCTGGAATGATTAATATGCGAAAACGGAACAGCTATGAACCGTAATATAATAGAGAAGCCGTTTAACTTCCCTAAAATTGTCGGACGATCCCTTTCGAGCTGCGTAGAGTAATGTAGTGCTTGAAACGAGTAACGAAGGACGTTTGAATGGGATCATTGTACGTGCAACCCTTACCTTTGCATTTGCAACCCGGCACACTTGGTTCAACGGTGGATCTACGGGGATGGCGGCGATCACTAAATTATGCAACAGGATTCGCATTCAAGCACTGGGACGAAGCATTCCCTGGTGAGATTGGAGCCAAACAAACGCTTCATGCTCGTGCAAATATCGCATAACGTTGCAAAAGCATGCGCATTACTTTGCAAAAGCATGCACGCGTGTAAAGGTCTCAGATGGCAGTTAGTCCAAACTTTGAGATACACAATGCCGATTAAAAGCATCATTAGTTGGAATTAATAAATTGAAAACCGTGCCTCCTCTACCTCTGATAAGTTCTCCCATGACCCAATTTGACCCAATTCAATCGAATTAATGTGAATGATGGAGCAGAGAACATAGTTCTGATAAAGTAAACCGATTGCCTTGTAGAAATGGAATTATGAATTTCTATTCATCTAATGAACGTCAAATCATTTAAAATATAATTTGTCAAATATACACTTTATTCCAGTTTACTTTTCAATGAATAACAATATTTACACATAGATCTTTCCAAAAGAAGCAACTGCGATACTTTTTAACTATTGCGAAGCAACGTGAGAAGAAAATAAATATGTATCTTAATTTAAGTCTGAGATCTTAAGGAAAAAGCAATAGATTCCTTTTAAAGTGACTAAAATAGATGCCATTTTTTTCTTTGTAGCGAAACGAGAACATAGAAATGAATCTTCATGAATGTTAAGCCTTTGGTAATTCAAAATTTCTTGCAGTACTGCGTTGCGTTGTTGGAATTTAATATCGTAACTTCTGCTCGAGGTAAAGTTTAGATAATGGGTTTGTTTAAGAGGAACATATATGGAAGAATTAGTTTACTGTGGCGGAAAAAGACTTCAATATTTGAAAGTTAAAAAAAGCTGCTGAGGATCTTTAGACTGAACAAGGAGAAAACGTCCAAGAAAAACGTCGAACTTTGAAATGGCCCTCCTTACGGTGGGATAAACATTAATTGCGTACTATGTAGAAAGTGAAGTGATGTTTAAAAAAAATACTGAGTCGACAAGGAGTCTGAATTACAGAGTAAAAAAGTATAAAAACTCTTAGAGACCTTTTCAATTTTTGAAGTTTCCAGAAAGTGAAGTATATGTTTATTATAGACGTATGTAAAAGGACTTCGTACCACGGTATTAAAATTTCGAGCTTTAACTACATATGCTGAACTCAATTTCTATTTCGGGCATAAATAAATAACATGCAAAAAGATTTTATTTGTGCTGTTTTAAGGAAAAAGCATTCGTGTCGGAAAAAAACTGTAAGTGGAAATAAGAGAAAAGGATATAAATTAATTTATAATTTTGGGTACTTACTGTTCGCGCTCTTCCAGTTCGACCACCCGATTACTGTCTGTGTTTTGTTTAGTAAGTCCAAATTAAAAAGCAGAAAAAAGAAACAAATAAGTTTGTGTTAGTGACATTGGCTAGCATATGCATTCTACTGTAATGTCGAATCTTAATCTAGCAATTAATTAAATTGCGTCAAAGAATCACATCACTTTTAAACATTTTCGAAACAAATTCGTTTACTTACGGTAAATAACGTGAATATTTTATATAGTTGAAAAGTGATATATCCTTCCCTAAATATGGAAGCTATAATAATTATGAAACTGCATTTTTAATACATAAATACTTCTATAGATTTAAAAAGCTAATGGGTGGGTGCAGCTCAATATATGTTATTCAAGCTTACCTAAAAATACAAAAATAATTCAACATTTTCGTTAAGATCATGTTTTCGACATTATGGTAGTTTGGCACGATGACATGCTTAAATCTTTTAAATTTTCACCCATTGCTCTCAGGTGTAAAAAACACACTTTACTCAATTGCCCAATTCATCAAGAAGAAAAAATAAATAATAACATTCATGCTCGCGGCAAATATGTATGCCTTATTTTCTAGAAGTTCTGGAAACACAACAGTTGTAAAATGCAATGTGTTATTTCAAATTGATGCTCATTGATCGAATTTGTTAAAGTGTTAGTATTTGGGCAAACTTTTTCTTTTTTTGCATATCATACTTATTGCCAATGGAATTTTTTCCAAGCAGCGTGCAGAATCAATTTTCGTTCGAGAAATACTGCTCTCTAAAAACCGATAAAAAATATTTTGTTCTCATCGTATAACAAGTGGATTACAATGGAAAGGTTCCCGAGTAATAGTGTTTATTTATAACGAATACATTTGTTTGTTCCTAATGTATTTTGAGTGAATTTTCATGTTCCCTGCTCTTGTAAATCAAATCACTGAATGAATTCCGTAAATCCTATAAGCACAAAAGTGGGAATAAAATTCATAAAAGTTGAATAAAGTGCAAAATTTAATACGATGCATCAACAAAGATTGTTTCTGAAAGTAAAATATAACGCTAAACTGAAATTTTGAAAGTGATTCATTAAGTTCTAATTAAGAAATGAGAGTTCACAGTATCAGAAACAATTGACACACCAGGACCAAGATTTTTGAAAAATTTGTTCAATGATCTTTTCTAAATTTTATTTCTCTGTGATAAAAGCGGTAATTGCGAAGGAAAGAATGAAGAACGAAAACGTTTTTCATCAAACCGTTCGAGTGTATACCCGAACTATAATTTGATTTATGAGTAATAAAAGCTTATTACGGTACTGAAAAGATATTACGCTTTTAAGAGCTTTCCATTTGTTTTCCAGATGAGATAGTTAAATCTTCAAACAGTGCTTTCACATAAGTTTCGCATACCAATATATTAAATTTCCGAGGATGTATGCACTCATGTCTTCAGCTTCAGCTCTATGTGAAACGTAAATTAGCATATAATTTAGCATTTCAAACAAATTCATACTATATATTTTCTCACTTTATTATATAATCCGAACGACGTATTTCAATTAAATTCGTAAAAGCAGGCGGAAATAAGTCAAATTAAATTTAAATGAGACAAAATTTTCACGGCATAAGTACTATTTAATGGCATTTAAATAAAACATTCTACGTTCGCGTTAAATCGAAGCGACTGGTGCATACAAATCTTACAATTACAAAAGAAGGTGAGACGCATATAAATGAGCTTAACAAAATCTCGCGTTCGTTTTATGGTTGCTGTGGATATTGCCAACAACGATTAGGAGTTTATTGAGCTTTTAAAATTTTTCCAATTCATATTCGAATCAGGAAACTGGAAAAACCTTCCCGTGAATATTTTATTGCTTCTTTATATAACTCGAGGGAACTTCTTAATATCCCCGAAACTTTCACGTACTTACGTATGCCGAATATTGTACTGGTCAATTTTCTTTAGGGCTCAATAAAGTCTTAGGAGTGAGATGAGCTTATTGATTTTCAATCCAAGCTTCTGACTTGAAATATACACTAAAAGACAAAGGGAAAGTTTAACGTTCTGGCTTGTAATTTTTTATAGACTTTTCAGAGAACCATAAAATCCACTTTATTCTCTTCAATTATTTACAAGTTTTTTCGACTGATATTTGAAATTAATAATTAAAAGCAGTATTTCTAAAACGATTTCTTTAATGTTTTTTCGAAAAGGAATTCCCTTAAAACTGATATTAAGAATTCATAAATTATAGAAATACTAAATAGATCAATATAAGAAATAATTGACTTATGTACTAAGCCCAAAATTCTAGTTTTTTAACGAAAATAATAAGATGTTTCATTGTCGATAAAAAGTACTTTGAAAATTATTTCCTGGATGAGAGGAACTTAAGCTTGCTGTGAAATCTTGTTAAAAGGTTAATTTATGAGATTCGATTTGAGAACTCAATGCTAGTTTTCAAGGAATTCCACATTACTCCTAATGCATGCAAATTTGAATTCACACTTAGCGTTAACGATATTCAGTAGGCAAAGTCAACTCACATTTCCCAGGGGTGCGCTTGCGACGGCAAACTATGAAGATGACGGTGCTGGCAATGATGATCGCAATTAATATAACCACTGCAACAATGATGGCCAGAGTTGGCATCTCTAATATTCGAAGCCACCAGGGAGTACTTCCTGCAACGTATTATAATTACATGCGTATTATTATATTTCAATGGACTCACGAAGGTTTACAAAAAACAGATCAAAAGATTAGCTATAAGTTATTAAAGGTAAAATTTCAAATTAGTAACAGTTTTAACTTATTCAAGTTTAAAGAAAAGATATATTTATATTGATAGAATAATGCATTACATGGAGCCAGTTGTAAATCCCGATTGTATGAAATGTAAACATAAATAATATAAATAGTTGTAATCCAACTCAAATGAAACTTTTTAAAGTTTTCATGAATTCTAGTGATACAATAAGAAGCATACTGAGTTTCATGTTGCAGAATGTAGAATCTATACTTTCTGAACTCACTTTTCTTCAATGGGCGTTTTAATATACTAATGTACACCACTCCCGAAAGCTTTGCATGCGTCTGTTATTGTATGCATCTACATTATGGCTGAAGTTTGTAATGGCACCTTGCAAAGAACGGCTCGACTTCCTAAGAAGTTCAACTAACACCACCATCAAAAGCTTGCACGAGATCTGATCTATAAGAACGGTGCTAAGAAAAGGTAACAAAACGCTGCAAGGGCAACTTGGAAATTCAAAGGTTTTGTATCGTTAAAGTTTCAAATCGGAATCTCAGATAAACTAAGTTTTGCGTTTCTTGCGAGAAATTACATTTGCATCATATGAATTTTTATGGATTGAGGAAGAGAAATGTTTTTTAAAGTTTTCTGAATCTTCTTATTGTCGAGGATTAAAGTACAAGGTTATTATTAAAATTTAATACCGATTTAATTTAATTTGGAATGACTACACACTATACACACTAAAGTAATAAAATATGATGGCGCAAATATTCAGCTACGTGAATTTAGATCAAATGAAAGCTATGGCCAGAGGAAATTTCAGGGGAATATTCATACGACTTTTTAAAATCCGTTTTTCTTGGATTAAAAAAATATCCATAAATCGGCTCCAGTATCAAGCACATGTTTTAATTTTCAATTTTCATGAAAGCTTTTTTTAATTAAATTATACCAGCTTTGGTTAAATGTAATGGTGATTTGTAATTTACTGTATTGTTTCTCATTTTCACATTTCATTAATCTTGAAATGTACATCTCAATATCGCATCGAAATATTATTTCTTCAATTACGTAAATTACTTAAATTACTTAAACTTACCGTCGTATCCCAGGCGGGCTATGAAATATAAGCAATATTTATAAGCCTGAGAATCAATATTAAATATGCTACTCATTAAAAAATAAAGATAAATCTTCAATAAAAATTGAATTTATCTAAATCTACATTTCTAAAACTGGTAAATAATTTGTAACTGTATAAAATTTAAAGTTTTGAGGAAGTATCTGTTTATAATGAGCTAAATTTCTCTTTTATAACAGATACTTTTTTCTAGAGTTAAATTAAAAAAAAAAATAATTGAAGGACTCTTCACATCTACAATAATAATGCAAGTTATATAGAAAAAGAAAAAGGGCAAGAAGAGCATCATTGAAGTTTGAAGATTGAAATCTGACCTGGAATGTCGAGTTCGCACTCGTTTGAAGAGCCAATAGTGTTGTTTGCGACGCAAATGTAAGTTCGAAATTTGTTAACATCTTCTAACAAAATATAACTTTTGCCATCGTGCATCTCTGCAATTTGATCAAAAGTATCGTTCCCAACTTTTAACATCCAAGTAAAATCCGATTCCTTTGGATTCGCTTCAGCTGAGCAGACAATGTAATCTTGACCATCTATTCGTTCCTTCTCAACTCGGCATTCGGGTTTGTCTATTATGAGGCAGATAATAAATAATAATACAATTAAAAATATTAAAAACAATTTTAATTTACTTAAATAGCTGAAATTTTATATAAAGCTACTTACATTGGACATTTATATAAGTAGATATATTTCTAACTCCTTGACGATTTTTAACTTGGCAATAATAAGTTCCATTGCTTCTTTTTGGAAATGCATGCTCAAACGATAATGTGTTTGAAGTTCCCAGAATTTCATTGGATCCTTCACGATACCACTCAAACTGTGGTTCCGGATAAGCTTTAGCTGCGCAACTTATTTTCTCTGGTATATGGTCGACGACTACATTTAGTACACTTTTAGAGATTGTGAGATTCTCAGGTGGATCTAAAGGTACAAGAGGAAAATATTAAAGTAATATATTAAGTAACTAAATTTGTCAATTTAAAAATTTTTCCTAATATTTATAAAAAAAATAGTGAATAAACTTACATTCTACTTGGAAAGTAGTACTGCTATTTACTGCCTTTCCAACACTATTACTCGAACTTTCGCAAGTGTATTTTCCGTTATCCTCTATTCTATCAAGTTGACCATTTGGCCAAGCGGAGAGATTCCAAATCAAAGTGGATTGGATGCTTTCGAAATCAAATGTTCGTAAATCTCGGAGGCGTTTAACATTTGAAACAGAGTATTGTTTAGACTCCGCAAAGTCTATAAAATCGTCGCCTTTCTTCCACGAAATGCTGCAGATTGGTGCACATTCGACGATGCATTCGATGCTTACATTTGAGGCGTTGTAAGCGACACCAATGTAAGGTGGCAGTTTCTTAATAAATGCAGGAGGGGCTAAAAAAAGTTAATTATTATTTTTCGCTCATAAAGAAGAATTTATTCAATAACTTTTCTTGTAATGTAAAATATTTCAGCTCCACTTTACCTAGCACGTCAATAGAAGTAGATGCAGGGTCACCATCACCAGCAGAGTTGTAGGCCATACAAGTAAAATTTGCTTCAGTTTCAAGGTTCACAGATTCGATTTTAAGTACAGTTTGATTTTCATCAGGAAGTCGATGTAATCCACGCATCCACTTAAAACCTATGATTTCAGGTCTTCCCGGATCTTCGACAGAACAGGTGATGGTTAAACTCTGTTTTTTGATGACTCTAAGAGGCTCGTATGATATTGAAGCTGGTCCTGGCTTATCTATTAAAGATTAAAACATTGACATTATATATATATATATATATATATA
>CAJFCO010018458.1:233839-270334 GCA_904066015.1 Synergus gifuensis
TGACTTGCGAAGTCACTGACGGAAATCCGAGAACCTTGATTGCCGTCAAAAAAAAAAAAAAAAAAAAAAAAAAAAATTCATCTGCGGTCACTGGAGTCGTGTTCCGTACACAATCCGGAATATATATATATATTGCGTCAATTTCTGATGCGGATGCAAAATTATCTTGAAATTATCTTCTGTTAAAAAAAGCTCGACGTACAGTTTACAACGACCGGTGTGCTGGAAGATACGAGACCCCAACCAGCTACATTCATTCCTTCGCAGGAATAGTTTCCATGAAATGATCTTCCGACTGCCTCTAGGAGCAATTTGCTTGGATCAATGTCGCAGAAGGTGGCTATTTCATCTGCGGTCACTGGAGTCGTGTTCCGAGCACAATCCGGAAGTTCCTTCAGCAGATCCCCATCCAAATACCAACGGACGGCAATCAAGGTTCTCGGATTTCCGTCAGTGACTTCGCAAGTCAAAGAAACGTTCACACGGTCAGTTTCATTGATAGGACCTCTCGGTTCCATGGTAACTTCCACCTCCGGCTTATCTGCGATTTAAATCATGTTTTTCCTATTCAATATTAAATTTTGTTTCTTTTAATAAATACTATGCATTAAATTTCTACTATTCCTGCTATTAAAAATGTATTGTACATATAAGTACGTATTTTGATAAATGAAGCAAATTGGGAAATTTTTTCTTTAAATTATTCTGTATTTTCAAGGAAAAAGTAGTAAAAGCTTTATAATACTCCATAATACTGAGAATTCAGTTCAATTACTTTCTTTAGAAATCTATCGTGTTTTAATTTATTTAAGATGAACTAAATATTAGAATTTTCCGTGATACTGTGAAAGATACATACAATATACCGAAACATCAATAAAATCCGATGTGTTGCCTTTCCCAATTGCGTTTTCCAAAATGCAAGTATAGTTTCCCATATCTTCGGAAGAAGCATTTTTTACAGTAAGATCTGGTTTTTGTATGGTTCCACCATCATATTCTGCCGAATCTAATATAATTTCCTCTCCATCTCGCAACCTACGAAATCAACAGTGTACAAATGTTAACAAAAATACAGATAGATTAAATAAACCAGTATATTATAGAAATAAGTTTTATTTCCTAATACATCTACATGAAGTCATCTAATATTATAAATAATTGAGTTATTTAATGTTTCCCATAGAGAAATTCAAAGAATGAAAAACTCACAATATTTGGAAGAAATAAGATTCATAAATTCTAGAATCATACCTGAAAAGCTTGTAAAAAAAGAAACAACTTATGGATAAAGTAAACATCAGTAAGTGATTGCACAATATTGGAGAATACGTTTCGCTGTAAAAATTTAAGTTTCATTTGTACATCTACATAGAACGAAAAACCTGTATTTGAGCTCGTAAACTGTTGATATTGCCTTTAATATTATTTTTTGTTGCTGTTTTTTGATGGTGCATGACCGAGCTCAAAGTTATGACTAAAAATTTGCTTGCTCCACAGAATATAAACTCGCTCGCAAAATCGTATTTTATGGATCACTTATCATGAAAGTATTGGCTTCTCGTAAATCGTATAATCATTTATTATTTAATGAACCCACTGGTGTCTAAATAATACGGTAAATATAATGCGTTTCGCATTTTGCTTTTCTGACACGTGAAAAAATGTAGTATAAGTGATTAATGAGTTACATACTCATTTCAATTTAAATTACTTACCATTTTACACTTTTTAACGCTGCTGGATTTGCAACATATTCACAAAACATTGTGAATATTTCTGTTTCATTTACTGTTATATTGCTTGGTTTTATTGTAATTATCGGTTCATCTGCAATTATAAGATTGATATTATTGCACAAGATTTGAAAGAGCTTACAAAATATTATTTTTAATTATTTCTAAATTGTTAGTATCGCGATTTGAAAAATTTATTAAAATTATATGAAATAAATGATCATATTTTGCATAAAAAAAGATCAAGAAAGCAGGGAAATAAAAATTCTTGACAATATTCGTTATTGATCGTCTATTCCTATTTTCAGAAGACATTGGCGAGGGGGGGGGGGTATGTTGGAAACCAGTTAATCAGATATATAAAGTCTTCATCGAAGAAAGGCTACGTGACAGGATTTTAGAAATGCGTATTTGCATGAAGAGAGCGATGTCATGAAGAGTGGAAGCTTGGAGGTCTATTGGGAAAATGGCGTCTGAATAGTCTTCTAAAGCCACATTTCACTATAAAGTCACGTTCATGTTCCTTTTTCATAAAATTTCGGGTATTTCTGAATGAAGTATCAAAAGCGACAGACCAAGCTGAATGAAGCACTTTAAGTATGACCAGTTCTATAAGTTAAAACTTGGTTGATATCAAATTTTTGTTCGGCAATAACAAAAAACTGTGTGCACAAAAATTTTTTAATTAAAAACTTTATTTCTGATCGTAATTTTTAAAGCTCTACTAATACAGAAGAAAGTTTTGCTTTCAAACTTCAGACAAGATATTATTGTGTGGAAATTTTATGTTGTATGATAATTGTTTTTTGTAAATTGATTTATTTAATAGAAAAATGTTAGCTATAAATTGATATTTTCCAATTAGTAGGTATAAAATCATAAAAACTCACTACTTACACAAAACTTCGATGGTTATTGTTTCTTTCAAAGGCTTCATACCCTCTTTTAACATGACCGAATTCTCAGCCTGGCAACTAAATGAAACTCCACTATCGTATTCCGTTACTGTAAAAATAAAGTAACTCTTCGTTTCCGCTGTTCCATCAGCCTGTGAACAAAAGCGAATGATTTTAGATAACAAAGTGTAACACGAACTGTACTCTCTGATTGACCTTTTCACATTATATTTTTAATCTAAAGATTTTTCAAACAATGCTTGTAAATTTAGTCCCTCACCATAATAAATATATATATATACAATTTTCTTAGAAGTAGTTCAAGTTCTGTAAACTTAAATAATTCTTAATTAGTAAGCCTACTTTTTCATCAAATTGGAAATGATCATTTTAATCTCTACTTATTGTTCGGGAATATTGTTGTTTTATCATATTTTCTGAAATTTTGAATTTAAAATATCTCACTCGAGCCCGAAACATATAAATGATCAAAGTTTACTCCGTAGAGTGTAACACTTTGGTAAACTAAGTTGGGGACTTTCCAGAGATATACTTTTGTGAAGATATACCATTTATGTTTGTCTCAGAAATATTGTGCCCGCGTATGATGTTGTCGGCATGCAAGATAAGTGCACAATACATTTTCTGTTTCCTTTTCCAGTAAACTGCATGTTTCCTCCTTCTGACCCCGTCCCTCTAAATTGCCAAAGTCTTCTAAAGATAAAAGTTTTGGCACAATATCATGAAATGCGCATGCCTTTGACCGCGCCTGGTTTTTCTTTCAGAGCTCCTGATGTTTGCACTTTCAATATTAATGTCGCTTTTGTCCCGTTTTTTCATCTTCACTACATGCTAAAATTTCACAATATAACGACAGGAATCCTTATTATTCAGCCTTAGGAAGTCAAAAAGTCCTCCCATATCAGATTGTAAAAATATTTTAAAAATAAAAATTCAACGAAACTGTTGACCGTGACCGTTGTGAACTTTTTTAATGATAAATGTGTTTTCATCTTCAATGAGGAGGACAAAAGGCACTTACTGAAGCGTCACATCGCAGTGAATGCATAAATGTGTGAAATGCAGTGAAAATGATCTATTTGAAACGAGATAACATCTCCTGAGTAATTTCGCAACATGTTCTAATAAGGATGATTCCATTAAACTCTGAGAACATGTGTGACCTCCCAAATGGAATTAAAACTATCCATTCTTAATCAAGCGTGTTTTATCCTGATTGAACATAAACTTTGAACTTTCTCTTTTCGGTGTATTCTGAATTTGCGTAAATAAATCTCTGAATATATGAATTTAATTGTATAAAAAAGCAAATTTTATTTCTAAACAATCACCTGTTAATTATTTTCACCAATTACATTTAAACAATGTCTTTTCACATTGGTTTTTTTTGCAATTATATATTTGGCCGTAGCCAAAACTGGACGAATAGACACTTCGTTTTTTATTTCGCTGTCGTTTAAATAATAAGTGTTTTTTCAAACAACCACTATAATCACTATTTCAATTACTGATAGAGCTCTAATAGAACTAATGGAACTGTTTGCAAAGCGAATTCGAGAATTCATATATTTTGATTGCGATGATTTAAGTTAACTGCGCGAGTAGTTAATTAGTTAATGGATTGCCTTTCACAGCGAATTAGTATGTAATTTACACTGAAACGATTGCAGAGATTAGAAGATATAATCTTTATTTTTCCAAGTGTAGAAAAAAAAAGAGGCTAAAGGGACTGTTTCTAGAAAAATTAATTTCACTTTTAAAACATAGGTAAATACATAAGCTTACAAATATTAATTCCTTTAAATTCGACTCTTTAAATTCCAATTTTAATTAATGAACGAATTTAAAGGATTTAAAGCCGCTGTATTTTGCAGTTAATTAGTTTTTCCTGGCTTCAATAAAAATAAATTTCTAATTGATTACTGCATCAGGATAGTTAAGTGTAACCTTTAAATTACTCTCGTAGAGCTAAAAAGTGAATCTAGTTAATTTACTCTGCAAAAAAATGCTTCCTTTCTTGTCACGAGTTCTAGTGATTTTCTTTGTCGCAACTAAAAAATGCAGGGAAATTCATTCTATATGGTAATAACGTTTTGTGACGAGTAGAAAGAGAAAGCATGGAGGCATCCTAGAATGACAAAAAGGTAAATCTAATTCCACTCAGAAGTGTAGCAGATGTTGCATATATTCGTGAGTCCTTTTTGATTAGTATGAGTGGCTCAATTTCTCTTTTTGACTCACGCTATGATGAATAACGTTGCTATCAAGTAATAATAGGTAAATTCTGCCACATTCGCTCGTTTCGCATGCGTTACGTGGCCGAATCGTTATGTTGGTCTTCAGGTAATCAGACACTTAGCAAACAAAGCTAATTATGCTCTGGGGAATACGAAAAGCAAACATTAGGAATACAAATCCAAAATCGGAATATCGTGGTGAGGTAAGCTTGATAAACCGACCACACTCAGCACGGATTTGTTATTATAATCTGTCGACTTCCAGCAAAGTGTAGATTTAGCTCTCTAGCTAAATGGTTAATTACCTAATATGCACTTGATTCAGTTTCTCTTTCGTCTGTTGATTTTCAGTTTTCTCATAAATCGTCGGATTGATTAACTTGAATCAATGCATCAGTAAATCCTTTTCTGCATCATGTGTGAGGGAGACGAAAAGCATTTGCAGAGAGTTTCTTGCTTTGTTTCCTTGTGTGC
Organism: Synergus gifuensis; assembly: GCA_904066015.1. Taxonomy (NCBI): domain Eukaryota; kingdom Metazoa; phylum Arthropoda; class Insecta; order Hymenoptera; family Cynipidae; genus Synergus; species Synergus gifuensis. The sequence goes on from CAJFCO010018458.1 coordinate 239,204, forward strand.
ATACATTTCTGTGTGTCGCAATCAGGCTTTAGCGCGCATTGAACAAATGTTTCACCTTCCTGCTGGAAGCATGTTCTTTGTGGCTAAAGATAGTATGTGGAATGGATTCACAGGATTGTGAACAATAATGTTGTAATGGAGAAAAGTTTTATAAAGCTGAAGTTATAATTGGCAACGTTAATTATTATTCTCTCTATAGTCAAATTCTTCAAACTCAGAGTATTGTAAAATGGGCTGAAGTCGCTCGTTATTTTATTATTTTTTTTTAAATTACTATTTTATAATTATTATTCCAAATTTTAAAGCAAAACCTTCCGGATGAAAATATTGACTTGAATTGCCTTTCGCTTTATTTCCGGGATTGATTGTTTAATGAAAATATGAAACTGAATCTTCTAAATTAAATATTTTCATTTTTCGCAAGCAAATATTGAAAATACCATTTATTTCAATCGACAATCGTATTTTTTGTAGTGGAAACAGTTTTAATCTATTTTTGACAGTTAATATTTTTTTATTTAATCTGAATATTTGCCCGTAATTTTAAATCAGAATCAGCTTTCAATTATGTAAGTTTTACTCACGATGAAAGCAAATTGATTTTCTCATTTAAAAGGGTGACTTTTTGTTACTATGGGGAATCCCCTAATTGATTTATTTATCCTCAATATATAATACGTTACTTTATTCTTATTTCGACTTCACGTGAATATAATATTACACATTATTCCAGAAATGAAAAAAACCGAATTTACTTTTCATTCCCAAAATTGTTGAATTTTGCAAGTCAGTTAAAATAATGTACTATATGAAATAGAAATTGCAACTCTGTTCTATTCTTTTAGGAAACAATGGAATACAAATTCACACATTTTTGTTAACTTTAGTTAACCCTTTTCGCGACAAGATCGAGTAATGTTTATGTTTTCTGTTTATACTACTACAATATTAGAGTTATTCATCAAAGGACCCCTGAATCGTGGAGCATCCCAAGAATTTATATGTTACGAGGAACGTGAAATACCTGACATAGTGCTTGGCAGAGATAGGTCTAAAGTCAATCGACCGAAGGTCTCGTCCACTCATCCTGCTCTCTTCGTAATTTCTGTATCATTTTTTGAAGCAAATAACGTTTCACGAAAAACACGGAAATATCTTTTTTATTACTTTTTAAATATTTTAATAATTCTAATCATAAATTACAATTGAATCCTCGAAATTCAAAACAATTTGCAAGATTTGTAATTGTTTTACAAACAGGTCGTCAATTTAAAATGATCACGAATCCTCTAACTGATTACTAGAGATAGTCGCACGATTGAGGTTTGCGATTGAGGTTTGCGATTGATGACGTTCGTTATCTCGAGACCGTGACATCACGAAATACAACCAATAAGGGGTGGTTACTGGATTGCCGAAGGATCTAGATTCAATAATGACGTATAAAATATATTCTTTCTTCCCTTTCTTGAAAATTAATTGTCTTCAAAGTAGTGATGCATACGAACGAGATTTGACAAGAAAAGAACAAGATCGATATTGTTTCTCGAGTATCCACAAAAAATATTACTGATCTTGTCTTGAAAGTGATAGTCGCATCAAAACTCTCGAAATTTCGCGTAAATCAAGACAATCTCGAAAAATTATTTATTTAAAAGAAATTCATACAGAATTTGTAAACATTATCATGAAACTGAGAATCTATGTCTTTTAGATAAATAATTTTAATGGCAATATAAATTCAGTCACAAAATTTTCCACGATAAAAATTTATAAGGAATATAGGGAATATGGAAATTCCGATACTTCAAATAACCCACCTCAAATAATTTCCAAGAATTATTGTAAATCTTTTCATCATTTATTTTTCAGTTACTAAATGTTACTAAAAGTTCAGTCAGATTTATTGAAAATTCGAATATGACAGGATTTTAATATAAGGAATTTGAAAGTTTACTTACATTTGGAATTATCTTCGTTTCGAGCACTTCGAATCGTTTACTGTCGTTTCTGACAGGGGTTGTACCATTGTACCAAGTCACATTGGCAGGAGGTCTTGCAGCACCAACAGAGCATTCTAACAAACTCGAAGATCCTCGAACAGATTGGCCATCTTTGTTGTTGTGTCGAATGTTCATTGTCAGCGGAGCCACTATTGAAAAAAAAATAAGAAACCTTAAATGAATATATTTCAATTTATATATATAAATATATCCACTTATAAAAAGCAACAATACTTTTTGTCAACATTGTTGCTCACCCATAAGTATGACTTTTTTTAAAGCTTTATCATTACAATTAAGTCTCTAACAACTGTTATAAGAAACTTTCTACATTATTTCAATATTTTTTGTACGGAAATACTATTTTTATAAGGTATTTGTGTTAGCTACGGGATTGGGACTTGACTCGTGTTAGTTTCTGGAATAATTGAGAATCTCTGTTTACACTTTATGCAGCCCCGAGTGGCAGTATCTCGCCTTGCCTTGTCCGTTTACGCAAGCAAAATGCAAACAAGTAACACGAGATGGTCGAATGAAAAGGAAAATGGATATTTAGCACAATAGAGTTATGATAGGAATTATGATTCTTCAACACTATTCTTCTAGGATTACGAATTTTGATTTATTCAAAGAGAGTCCAACTTTTCCAACAAATGGCATTGGCGGGACTGAAAAATTAGATAAAAGGTTTATTGAATAAAAAAATTATTTGATACAACTATTTTATTTTTGATTCAACCAAACGGTTTTTTGAGTGTATTTTATGCTGTAGAATTAAAGGCTTTTACTGCTAAGAAGCATATAAATCGTTCAGTAAGTATACCTTTGGATCCAGCCAACTCAGAATAATAGATTCGGTTAGCTAAACTGGTCGGCTGACTAACTGGTCGGCTGACCAAAACCTCCTTCACCTACTTCGCTGCGATTCATACGTCAATCCGCGTTATTTCCAGATGAGAAACGGTTCATATGTGCTTTCAATTATTTTGATAAAAAGACCTTTTGAAGATCTTTTAGCCGTTCGTTAACCTGATATTCAAGCCAGTGGTTCTTTTTCGCGAAATGATCGTGATTGTAAAGAGTTGTATATAAAGTATATAAACGTTGTTCGATAAATCCAATCAACCGGAAGACCGATAAATCTATACTTTTTTTCCATTCATAAGCATGAGTTAAATCTATTTCTACTCAATTTAATTTATAAAATCAATACGAAGATAATGATTGTCTTGACAAATACATAAATTGAGTCAATAAAAATGGTTTCCAAATATTCCTTTTTAGTAAAAAAAATACCTGTGTATGGAAAAATCAATAAATCAGTTACTCATTTTTATAATTCTGGAAATATTTCTTGATTCTTTTCGATCCCAAAGTCGGTATAATAAATTCTCAACACATTTAAATAAGAAAAATGTCAAAGTGCCATGGCACTAAATTTAAAACAGTTATCTCAACTTCCTTGCAATATCTCAAAGCACCGATGCAATATTTCGAGGGTTCAGGACTTTAACAAAGACAAGCATGTCTTTCTTTTAGAACGATAGTCCATTTGTTAGGGGAAGATAAAGGGAAAGCTTCCATCAGTCGCATTTTCCAATTCCTTGGGAAAAAAAGTAAGCTGTCGTGACTCGACAGCTTGTACGAGTGGTGAGCTAATCCAACTTGAGTGTGAGCGAGTTCCACTCTCCGTGTTTCGTTTCACGGATCTCAAGTTCTAATTGTAACACAATACTTTATATGATAGTCGTTTAGAAATTAAAATCAATTCTTCTCACAGGAAACATTTAACCAATTCCACAAATGTTAACAAACAATTCATTAGAGGAGAAGTAGTTGTTAATTATCTTGAAGCGAGAATACAGGAAAAAGTATTTAGTTTCAAATAATTATTAATTCATATACTTTAAGTGAGATAATAAAATTATTTGAATTCTAAAAATGTAAGAAATTAACCCAAAAATGTTCCCTGAAAAAGCAGTTATTGAGTACTATGGTAAATGAAATTCCATATTATTCATATTATTAACTTTCGCATAATTTATAAATCGATTTAACTTTGTAATTCATTTCCGGACCGAACTGCATAAACGTGTTGGCTTTAAGTTAAAAACGATATCGCGATCTGGGAGATATCAAGCTACGCGAACGCACAACCTAGTGTTTAACTTCAGTGAAGAAGTGCTATTCTGCAGATGGCCGCTGTTTAATGGTCCAACTTCAGTAATAACGTTTATCTTCTGCATCCGCATAATAGATTTTCAGGACTATACGCCCCTTTAATCTTTCGTTTCGGTCTGCAAGTATTGCATAAAACAGTCTTCGCTTTCCAGCTGATAAATAATTGATTAGAAAAGGATCTGAAAACATAAAACTTCAATTCAAGGAAAACTGATCTTGCTGAAGTAAAAGGTTGAGACTCGAAAAATAAATGTCTACCTGATGCACAGAGCAATATTCTTTCTTGAAGTTAATTCAATGGGAAAAGTTTTCTTTCTGAGGAAAATTTACTCCCTTATTACCGCTTTATCGACTTGATTGCAGTCAAAAGAAATTCGATTTACGTTACCAATAGTACTGAATCTTAACTTTCAACAGTCTAGCCCCTCTGATATATTATAATATCTTATATTTCTCTTATGTTACATTTTTATAACAGAAATAAATAAAATTAATCTTGTATTATATCAAACTGTGCCAGATGGTTAATAAAACGGTGGAACGTTGTTTAATGTGGCGTATGACATGAACGAAAACGATACTATTATTCACGCAACTCCTCGTGATATTTTTTTTTCCTGTATAAATCTGGGGGAGATTTAATACTTTAACAAGAGTAGACAGTTATGGAACGAACCGAAATGCGAAATCTGACATGAAGCGTATGCATTTATCCTCTGAGACGTTTACGCGCTTCCACCGTCCACCGGAAAATAAATTGAAAACACTCACAAACATCAGCAAGCCAATAATGAATATACCATGTGCCGTTTTTTTAAATAAAACTGGCACCAATCCCCTTTCGACGACAGACACATTTTCTCTTGGAGGATTTTCGGATCAAAGAGTATTTTGTCACAGGCATTGCCTCCAGCTTACAATTTTAACAAGCAACATTTCAGATCATGTTTAATCAAAGGTTCCCACTTTTTATCAATTCCATGAACATGTATTGTTTAGTTTTTTCAGCTTTAATCATTTCAATAAATTTATTCTTGGCTCTTGCTCAAAGATAAAAATAAAAGATGATTTGAAATGAAACTATGAAAAATATATTTCAATTACTTTTCTGAAGGTTCATTTACTTTTATTTGCTACCAGATAATCCTCAATTAAGAGCGAGTTAAAAGTTGAGCTAATCTCACTTAGTTTAAGTAACATTGTTAAAAAACTTTCGTAATTCTAATTTGCAGAAAACTGAACACATGGAAGTTCAGTGTTGGGAGATAGTGAGAAAAATAAGTGATGAGGTAATAAAAATGTCGCTCCTTAAAGCTCGTGGAGGGCCACTGGCGTCGAAGAAATATGCAACGACCCATTTCCTCACTTTTCCAAACTCCCTTCGCTAACTAGCTATTCTTTTCTCTTACGCCTGTCTTTTCCCTTCGCCAAGATTTGCCTTCCTCCGAAACCTTTTTTCATTATTTTTTTCCATTTTTTTTTTTTTTTCATATTTTCACGCTTCATTCTCGGCCTACGAATTCTTCTAAGTTTTTCTAGCAAATGGAAGAAGTGGCGAATTTGTGTGGTGCAACTTTAGGGTAAACTGAGAGACGTGGTTGGATTTCCGCTTGAGAGAAACTTGGGGTGAGAAGTGAGATCGGGTGGATTCTGAGAACGAATATATCAGCATATTTCGCGAAAACCATTCGCGATGCGGACGGGACTTGACCTTTTGTCATATTTTAGCATAGGATTCAAGTAGACTTAACACCACCGAGGTGAGTCGATCGAACCAAAAATGCAATTTCCTCATATTAGATTCACGGCTCGGTTCTTCTTTACCTTTGATTTTTGTCACAACCACGATCTACGCTTTGTCTTTCTAAAAATCAACACGCTTTTGTCGAACGACTTTCAACATCGAATTCGACAAAGAAGTAATTAATTTCCCTTCTATTTCGTAACTTGTTTCTCTAAATTTAATTATTTTTTTAGTCGAAACTATGTATAACTATGACTTTCCATTTCTACTTATAGAGATATTTTATTCTTCATTTTTTTAAGATGAAAACGTTCTTTACTCAGTCGGTTCTTTTAAGTTAAATGAAGTCTTAATTGTATTGAATAACGTGAAATAATTAACCGTCTAATTAAAAACTCCTTTTACCATTGGTTATGATTGATATTCTGACTCTCCAATATTCCGTTTCTGCTTGCACGGTTTCTTTATTATCCTTATTATTAATATTTTTTATTCATGAATAATACTTAAATATTTAAACTCCGTATACTGATCTATTTTGATGCACTGATTACAAATATATTACATCAGACAAAAGAGGATCAAAAATCTAATTAAGTTATGTACCTAAGGAGGTTATATGTAATTTACCTAAGTTCCCTAAAATTATTTAGAAAATATTTACTGTATAAGATTTAGAGAAGGTATGGTCAAAAAGATTTACTTCATCGGAAAGTCGTGCGCATTTCACATGTGGGGAGATTAGTGAATCTTAATTAATTATGATACTATGCTAATGACTCAGTATTTCGTATTCAGCACAGCAAAGGGAGTGCCAGCCTTGTTTAGGGTGTAACTTCTGTCATGCCAATGTTTTCCCGAGAGTGCAGGATCAAACAACAAAGTCACGTAAGCAAGGCATCTGCTCAGCTTTAATTGTCAAGAGCTTTCCAACTAATAAATATTAAACCTCCGGGAAGAAAAAGGAACAAGAGAATAAAGCGAAAGTTTAAGTGACGTTGAATTTGAGGAGCGTTTTACTCTTTCTTTGAGATTTTCGTTCAAATCGAGGCTTTACATTTCTTATAGAAGGAATGAAAAGACTGGGATTGAAATAGACAAAGCGAGAAAAGTGTGCAATTGATTGACTTTCGGTGCACGATAAAGTATATTACAAGGATGAAGATTTCAAAGAAGATGTTCATATTCCACCTTGTAAATACTCATTATGCTTTCAATCAATTATCGTCATGCATTTGTTCTCATTAATAATTCATCTCGTGAATCATGTGAGGAAATGAGTCAAATTTCAGATTTTTCTACAATTTTAAGAAAATTGTTTTTACTTTATGGATTTTAAACTTTATGGATTTTTACTTTATGAGATTTTGGAAAAGCTCGTTTTGCTCAAAGTAATTTCTTTTACTGTCGCTAAAAAGCTTAAAAGTACTTTGTGGAATAACTACCCAGAGGATATTTGCAACACAACGAGAAAATCAGGTGTTTAGAGAATACCGTAAAGAGCACTAGAAGCTAAGCACACGGATAGGAGAACAAACTTATTTAATTAACACCAAGCTACGTGAGTGCAGAATAAACACGCCGAAATTGCCTGCTATCTATGTTGCAGAGCTTTAACATTCAGACATGTAATTACTGGTATCTTATATTTTACATGAGTGTACTCCAACTCAGACCATTTTATCACTAATCAAAGCTTGGGAATAAAAAATCATTTTTAATTGTTCAGTTGCATTTTATTTAAAATATCAATATTTTATCTATTGATGCTATGCTGTTCAATTTAAAATACTGGTGTTCATTTAACCCTCATCAGTCCCTCATTTCGCCACCTTAGTTATAGTCCCTCGAGTGTCAAATTGACACTCTGAGGTAAAATAAACAAGGCCGAAGCCAGAAATCGTGTGTCTTTCTTCAATGCTTGGAAAACAAAGTACAAATAGGGGGGATTTATTTGAAGAAAGACACACGATTTCTGGCTACGGCCTTGAAAATAAATATAGTTTAAATTTCATTCATATGGAATCAATGAGAAAATATTAATTCAAGTTTGAAGAAATTTATTATGTTGATTCAAATATTTTTGTTTAGCGCGTCTTTCTTCAAGTATTTAAATAGAACAATTTTGCGGTAAAGTTGAAAGTAGTATCAATTTCATACTAAGGACTGATGAATGTTAAATATACTATTTTTTTGATTAATGGACCAATTGTTTTACTGAATTTTAGAAAATAGACATATAAACATTTTAAAGTAATTTATATGTGCCTACCGTGAACGTCTAATTTGATGTCAATTGTGAGAGGCTCAGCATTAGGAAGACTGCTGCTGACCTTGCACGTGAGGTTAGCGCCTAATTCGCTGCGTGTAACTTGAAGGTTCAACAGGCTGCTTCCGGTACCAATTCCGTTTTCTCCAACTTTCGACGTGGTTTCCGCTGAAAAAAAAAAGAGAAATAGATTGACCAAGTAGTCAGGATTCAAAGTCAGAATGATTAGTTTTGCGGATTACGTTCAATTTTTTTAATTTACTCCACCATTTATTTTTATTGCAAAAGCGACTGATAAGAAATTTAAGCATGTAACAAGCATCCCCGAATAAATTATTTAAAAAACTGGAATAGAGATGCTAATATTTTCCAATTGCTTTCGCATAAAATATCTTTTTAATGCAGTTATTTGCTCATTCTTTTGAAAATAAGTATCAGTAATAATGATAATAATAATAATTAATAATAATAATAATAATAATAATAGTAATATCAATAATATTCTTCGCGATATTTTAATTATCATGAAGCAGAATTTCAGGCAAATGAAAATTCCAAAAACTTACATTCGAGGAGCTTATTGCCATTGTACCACTCGACGGTTGGAACAGGTCTCCCTTCACTACTCTCGCACCTCAAGGAAATCTTGGAACCCTCGTTTATTGGTCCCAAAACTTTTCCAGATTCAAGAGTAGCTTTTGTGTCTTCATCGATAACACGGACATACACTGGCTGAACTGAAACATGAAAACACGAAAAATATAAACCTTTACTTTCAAATAGATGACAATACACATAAAAATCCAAATACATCTAAATCCAAAAATCTAAATATATATATTTAGTATATACTAAATATAGATTAATAGATTTAAAAAAGATTTTTATAAGAACCATATATAGTCCTTTTATTCCACACAAAGAGGTTTATTCTTCTGTCAAATATGAAAAGAGTATATTTTTGAAAAAGGATGGAAAACACTCTTATTTTTTCATAGAGAGGGGAATATAGACTCTTGGATATGAATAAACTCTTTAATAAATGTTACCGGCTTGCTTATAAAGCTATTTCTTTTCACAGATATTCCACGGTGTGTGTTACACGTCGTGTGTTGCACCCTCAGGACCTTTCGGGGGTCGATGTAGGTCAGGTCACTGAATATTAAATCATGAGTCGTTGAATATTAAACAACCAGCCCTACTCAAGTGGATCGTTATCTTCAAAAGGTTGCGAATTGCGTTGCACCAAATTTTCGGCATCTTTGAAACTTTCTTAACGGCTTTTCTCAAAACGGCTTTTATGTGAAATAACGACTATTAATAATTTTGATTTAATAGGAATCTTTTATACTTCCGAATATCCAGGACATCTGCAGAATATGTACAGAAAACAAGCAATACATGGTTTTATTTTTTTAAATAGTTATATTGAAGTCGGATTTCAAATTGTGTAATAAAAATTTTTTTTGCAAGATTAGTAGACCATTTTCACAATGTTAGCAAAAACCTTTGACTTGAGATACTTTTATTTTACACGCTTGCTGTGGGAGGTGTGAGAGTGAATAAGATCTGATTTATCACAATATCCCATTTTTCTGTAAATAACGCACCATTTGTGAAAAAAAGGCAACTCTGACTCTTCAGTAATATTAGGGACTCTACATCCTTTTTATACCTTCTTACGAATGTTACGGGCGCCTGTTTGACAATATTGGATTTTCCTGTCCCAAGGGTAAAAACCTGCCAGTGACAACTTTCTTAATTTCAAGACTTCAACGGCCTTTATTTTCTTTCACTGTTTTTCTTGCATTCGTCGTTCTTTTCCACAAGACTTATTCATGTGATTCATTATGCCTAATTACGCGGTGAATATTTGAAACTTTCAGTCTACTTAAAGTTAAAAGTGAGGTAATTTACCATTAAATCATATGTTAACAATCACGAAATTTAAATTATTGATAAATAAATCCCAATCCAATTAATAAACAATATATATATATATATATTGTATATATACAATATATTATTCTGAATATATTTTCTGAACGAGAACATTATTTTTCTCCTTTATCACCGTAGACATTGCACGGCAGGATTTAAATTAAAAATATTCTTGTATCATCTGTGAACGTGTACAACATGGCGAATCTGCTATGAAAGAGTTAGCGGAGTTTTGATCGCACCAGGCTCGTTACCTGACATTCCCTTACTGCACTTTTTATGGTCGTTCTTTGGAACTTATATAGAATACTCCAAGAAAAAGTTTTTCATTGAGACAGTTATGCCGACATTTGATGCATTATGGCGCTATATTATAACTCTAGAATACGGGAATATCCAGAAGTAAAAAATTACAGAACTGCAAATCAAATAAGGAAAGTGTAGAGGATAAAATACGTGTAAAGGGAAGTTAAAGAATGGATAGTAAGGCGTTTAGAGCGTGTGAAACAAGAAGCAATTTATAATAAATTCTTTTTAATTTTTGCGATTCAAGTACTTTTCAATTGAGCGACGATTGGTTCAATCACAATTCTCAATTATTTTAGTCCCGCTGACTCGGCAGATATTTTTAAATTTCATCGAAAAATCCATCAAATTTGTAAATACTCATACTCATTGAATGTTTGACAAAGGTAGAAAATTGTGGTAGATGAGTATTCGATTTGTGTATTTTCCGATGGAAAAGTTCATTCGCTGCTCAAGTGATATGATCGTGTGGTTAGATTCATGAAATGAATGGTTTTTCATTCTTCTTTATGATCTAATCGAGTTGAACTAATGATCGGCTGCTCTTGTTCTAGACATGAAACTGTATTTCGGCCAGCGCGGATTACCGCTTCCCAACATTCGGTCAAATGGTTATTCTATGGAGAATGATTTATTGGTTTTCATCCATCCGTCCCATTACCTCACCGGATTGCCGGTCTGCTCGTAGGCCTCTATGCGCATTGCAACTCACGAATGCATTTCCTGTATTGTATTTCCGATTCGCATACACTTCGTGTGTTATTCACGTGAATTTTATATAACATATATATATATGTTGCTAGCCTCATATATGGGACAAAGCGTTAAATATTGTATTTAGATTAAAAATATAGTCAAGTACATTACATGTTTCTGCGACCATTCAGTGTGATCTATGGAAATTACATTCTGTTCGCTTTCTCTTAAATTTCTCTAGTAATCTTGAATAATGGTACGTCGTAAATTTCAATTATTAATTAATTGCCATTTAAAAAATGAGAATTAACAATATTTGATAACCATCCTTTTATTTTTGTAAATTGTTTAAATGCATATGTTTAAATCACGTTAGTTCCTAGGGATTTGTACTCCTACTGCATCAACATTTATATGAAATTTCTAATAGTTTACGTCAGTAGGGAATCACAACATGTTTCCCAAATTCCCCAAACCTAATATTTAGATGAGAAGGCGAGCATACACATTGCCTCGAATCTAAAGTTCTCGGTACAACATGACAAACTGTCTTTTAAACTGAAATTAAACTTCAGATGTTTCCATATAATATATATATATATTATACAATAAAAATTCGAAAATCATACTTCGTTTTCCGGAATAGATAATTAAGTGAAATTATATTCCTATTTTTTATGCTTTCAAATTGTTTGTTTTTTCAATTCAAAAAATATTCAATATGAACTCGGAGAGACAACTATAAATTCTGGATGAAAATGCATTTTCGTGGGATTCTATTTTCTCAGGAGACATAAAAAGGAATTTGATTGCCGAATCCATTAAGTGATTTTCAGTCAAATGGTATCTTTTGAGAAACTCTGGTCCACAGATATAACTAAAGAAAGTAAAGTTCTATAAAATGAAAGCTGAGAGGACGAAAATAGAGTACATTTGTGATAAATTACACCTTAAGGATGGCAAATATCGACTGCAGCGAATGGGAAGAAAACGAAAAATCCTTAAAGGGAAAAAGCTTCGAGGAAGGTCGGCGCGATGTCGGGGGGTTTGAAAAAGTAGGGTAGATTGAGAAACTCGCTTAGCCGTTGAAGGAAACCAGAAACGAAAAGGGCGAGAAGAAAGAGCGCAAAGGGTCGGCGAATCGTTTGGTTTCCCGCGAGACCGTGAAATTAAATTCCTTTACCTTCTTGGTTCTCTCCAGATCGACTAAAATGACGAAAATATTTGGTCACTGACCTAGGCATGCTTTGTAGCGTGCTTCTCTTATCAATATATGTATGTGCCTTACATATATATTGCCTTATACAACGTGATTATATGTGTCAATAAATATTTATTATTATAACATACATATTAAAACTGTGTAAAAATATTCTGTAATAAAAATAATACTGCAATTTTCATCACCAGGTTCTTTTATGAAAACGATCATTTTTTTAAACTCCATCACTTCAAAAATAGTTTTTCCGAGCTTTCCAGGTTTCGCTCTTAGGGCGTGTGCTTAATACTTTGATCGTGACCTTTACAAAGTTATTTTGGTCTACGTCCGTCCTTTACAACGTCATTCCAAGCTCTTTCACTTTTTGCGGACTTTATATTTCAAGGTACAATGTATTTTATAATAGCTATCACACGGTTATAAAACGTATGCAATATACATTATCATACTGCTATTTACTGTTATATATATACTGCGTGGAAATGATGAAGTGGCACTCACGCCTGAAAGTCGTAGGTAATATCTTGCGAGGGCAGAATAATTTTTGTCAGCACTTCATTCGTAGAAAATCTGGGCTATCAGCTTCCCCTTTTCGAGAATGAGGCAAGATGGCGTAGGGATAGGGGTGCGTGATTTACTTGGCCTCCAGTAGTACACAGCTGTGTACGGCTCATAGGTCGGCGGCAGCTTATATATCACGTAGAAGTGTTTAAGTTACTTTATGTTAGAAGGTAAGTGGCCCAAGTCGGACTCTATGTCGGTGCACTTACACCCCAGGGATTTTTGTTACTTCCTAAAGTTTCGGCAGCTTTCTCGGGAAGGGAACATATAATCGATTTTAACGGCGACAGCGTGTCGAAATGATTGTACCTCTATAGAACATACGATAAAGTTTATCGCAGAACCGCTGACATTAAACGCAACGTGCAGTACATATAGTCAACTCGATACGGAAGAGTTAAGAACTTGAAAATTACCCGGCGTCTGCCGTGTTACATCGGCGAGTAAATGCGCGATATCTGATTGGCAATCGCAAAATGTTGTTTTAATTTGCGGTTCTGAAACGAGCGAAAGTTTCTTTTACTTGAGCGTGCGTGAAAATATATATTGGACTCGATTTTGAAAATTACTCCTATTAATTTGATAATTGATAATTGATAATTTTAATAATTCCTTTTGTACTACGGATATTTTTTCACTCTATAGTCAATTGACATGCAAAGAAAAGATTTTAGTAAGAAATAAAATTAACTTGTTACAAATGAGAAAGATTGTATAAAAGGAATAATTAGTTTTACGGTACTTCTTTTATTTTATTCCAACTTTATATGGTTATTTAAAAATGCATGAGACTCTGGTTTTTACAGTCAAGATGCAATGTAGCTGAAATGAAAGCTCTAAAAACTTTGATATATATTTTTTTTTAATAATAAAAGGTATAGAGCATTGTGCATAATGCCAAAGACCCCACTTCCGCAACGTGTACGGAAAATACGGCCCGTTACAAGCTTCCGTCGACATTTCATTCTATTCTCGTTTTTACGACGACCCTTAAAGCACCTCTCCACGATGCATGGGATAGGATATACATATAAGATAAGAACACGAATCTCCTCTTCTATTTTTGCGATATCTTCTGCTATTGCAACTACTTCTTACTTCGATAATGGTAGTTTCGATCGCGATAGACAAGAGACTTTGGAGTCGGTTCTTCCCTGATAATCCCTCTCGGATGATAGTGGGTAACAATGGATAACGATGGATAATGAAATCGATAAAATTCTATGAAAATTCTCAAGTATGTAGATTTATTAGGTTCACGAGGCAACCTCTTGTTTCTTTAAGTCTTGTATCATTCTGATATTCTCTTCTACTCTAAAATTTTAACTTAAATCTTAATCAATCTCAAATGTTAAAATGATAAAAAAAGGAATTTTTGATAGTAAATTTCAAAGTTAAAAAAGAGTGAAAGAACAGAAGTATCGTGTAAAGATTTTTATTTGATACTGAACTGAAATACAACAGGGATTTCAATCTTTACCTGGTGGTGTTACAGTTGTATGGGAAAGTAATAAATTCTCAAGAGGTTAATATCAGAAACTTTCTCCACGTATTTATACGCCACCCGTCTGCGAAAATGAGGAAGTTTTGAGGAAAGTTCTCTTTTTCCGCAAAACTCGCTTTGTTCTTTTCTCCCTAACAATCATCTATAACTGACCCTGACTTTTTCCGAAGTTGAAGCATATGTTTCACTCGGTTCCCATTTCGATGATCGAATCTTATGTACCGTAGCACTAAATCGCTTTCATCGTTCGAAACTCGATCCTGAACGTCTTCCGAACTGGGAAAAGACTAACTGTTCTAAAAACTAGTGATTGGCTACACCTTCGAAATTTTATAATTCTTCATAGAGGCTTTGCTTTAGAACTTTTCAATAGTATGACGAAAATACACGTAAAAAATTTTATTACAATAATGCCAAACTGATGTGCGTAAATCTCTGAAATTTTCAATGTTTATGGACATTATGGTTGATTTATAACAGTAAATTCTTAGGGTATGGTTGGAATAATAGACGAGCTTAATTAACAATAGTCAATTACACAATACTGATGGGTTTGCATAAAGCTGTAATTTCTGATTATGGGTAATGGCGAATTACGCAAATTCAGCCACAGCTTACGTTTACCATTCGAAATCTAAATCCTAAACTTGATGTCCTGACCTACTAAAGCTGTTGGGTCAAGCTCACTAAGTCGTGCAATCCATTTCGAGTTTTGATAAAATTCATCAGTTTGGAAAAATAATGAATTAATATATAATTATAATTTTTCTCAACTGAGCATTTTTTTTTAAATCTAAAACTGTTTGTAATACGCGGAGCAAAAGAAAGGAAGCTTCTAGCATTTTTTCGACCTCGTCGAAAACTCAGCAGGTCTTTAAAGTATGGGTGGACGAATAGTACGTTTTTCTTCATTTATTTATGTTTGCACAATGCGCCATTAATATGCTACGTACAAAAAAAGTCGGCAGACAGTGAACAGTCTCGGTATAGGTCCAAAAAATAGAGGTATGTATACTTCTGCTAAAGCTTGCAGATTTTACAAAGAAAAATAAAGAATGTCATACGGTATACCAGGAATAGAAAGAAGTTCAGTTGTGCATGTTTTTTGCATTTCTCCACCTTCAATCCACGTACCACCCTTTTCTCCTATCGATTTCTAGAGAACGTATTGCCTCGACTCAATATAACGTGCAATCGACATGCTACCGCGACGAGTGCAGCAGTACACTGAAATCTGCTTTCGAAAAATCAACAATACCACTTCTCTTGCTTTAGTAGATTCAAATTTTTCTTATCGTTTTAAAACTTTAGTGTAGAAAGCAGTAGAAAGATTTTTTAAGAGAATGGAATTACATCGTTCAGATTATAAACACACATTTAAGAGGATTTATTTTGTTCAGTTTAAGATGTCTTTCACACAAAATTTTATTTTTATTCCGGTGTTATATCCGGTGTTATATGAATTACGTATTGTCACATGTTTAATTAAACGTACACAAGCTTGCTACGTAATCCTAAAGGACATAATGGGATCTGTAGTCGTTAAGGCGCTTGTCGCGAAAGCATTGTAATCCTCCAGCAGTGTCGGTTCCACGACAGCTCTTAAACGACTACAAACTACAAATCTTTCTCCTAAAAGAGAAAAGAGCAGTATATACATACTATTTTTAATTTTCCTTTTAAAAATCTAGAAACTGGGTCTTTACTGAATCAAATGCTATTTAAACCAAATTTAATCATACACAGGATTAAACGATTGTTTAATAACGTTATAATTATTACTCTCTAATTGAATCAGAGGAAGTTAACTGATTTTCAGTGACTCACTTTTCAATCAGTGAAATTTGACCGGGAATGAGTAAAATTTCACTAATTTTCACTTATTCAAGTTTAGAGAGTAATTTAGTTACCTCGCAAGAAATTGCGAGAAATGTTTACAAGAAATCTTTATGAGCTTTTGTACTAGAACATGTTTTGAACGCTCCGGCTGTAACCAATATTTGAAATTTATTGGTACCGTGAAATGACATTTCACTGGAGGTTGATATGAGTCGTGTGGATAGACATTCGCTGAAGAGCAGTAGCGATGCGTTTGCACCGTATAAGTTGGTCATATAAGTTCATGACCTGTTAGATGCAATTTCATTCCCATCAAATCGACATCAGAAGCTCACAGTGGCCAGGGATCTCGAGGAGCAAGCAGTCGCTAGTGCGGCATTGTTGCATCGAATGGCAAACGCCATTGTTCCTTCAGTGTTGCTAACAGCGGAGTTTAAAGAGGAGCTACTGATGTTAAATCGATGCTGTGCTGCGATCGGCACTCGAATGCCGGATGTTAGAAGTTGGCTTCCAAGAGCACAATAGTGCATAGGATAATTTATAGATGTTACTGTGTTAAGCCATTTGCAAGGAATCCTTTCAAACTCTGGTGAAACTACACTTGAGCTATTTATTCGAATGGAGATAAAGGAACTACACCGCTAATGAACTTCCGTTAATTATACCGTATCTAACAATTAATTACACTATTCTAAATTTCCATGAAGTGTATTTTTCTTTTAATTTCAATTTATGGAACCAAAGCGTATTTCTGAGTAAATTGAGTTTAAGTAGAATAAGACGATTACGGTCAGACATAAAGTAAAGAAAATACAATTTTAATTACATCTTCAAAAGGAGATGTAATAATATTTCCTACAGTTTCCTTACAGATTTAATTCGGAGAAATTTATAAATATATTTTAATCTAAGTTATAAATTCTGTAGTTAAACAAGTTATCGTGGTTATATTAAAAATAATCACCCAAATCCAAAGTTTCTTGTCTGTCTCTAGATTTAATTTTCTATTGGAAATACTGTTTATATAAGGTATTGTTTTATTTTGAAGGTAAATGTCTATGTAAGATGTAGAATGTTAATAAATGAATGGCCAGAATTTACATAAAATATGTCCTAGCCGTGCAATTGTCTCTCTGGAAATCACCCAATATAAATCGTACACGTTATATTCCTTGGCTCGTTAAGGCTGGCTGGCGACTTACATAAGTACAAGCCTAAAATGGAACTGTGAATAGTGCTATTTAGTATCCTCAAGGCAGTATGGACGGCGGAAGTTTTACATCGGATGCTTTTTACAACTCTCGAGTCGTTTCCTTTCACTCGCCCCAAAATGGTACATTCTTAAGGAAACTGATAAAAGGGGAAGAAAAACGAAGGAAACGGAAAGGACTGGCTACAATGACAACTCATCCTGGCAACAAGTACAATTGCTATTTGTTGCTTGTCTACTCGAAAACGAGTCCGATCTTTATACAAAGATTTAATCTGCCTCAGCGAAGAAGTAAAGTTCCTGATGAAATGTCCGATAAAGATTGTACTGCTTTAAATGTACAAACATGCAATGCTAAATCTCACTGAATCATTATCCTACCGTGTTGTAATTTCTCTCGGTTCCCTTGAAACGAACTTCAACTAGAGCTAAACTTTCTTTGCTTCAGTACAACTTGACACGTTCTCTGTTACACAATTTCTCAAATGAAGTTATGTTCGTAATTAAAACTATACGTTATGCAAAATATAAAGTTACAAAATTGTTTAGCTAGTGGAACAGCAGTTTTGGATCATTGAATAATTAATGAGTGCCAAACTGAGTTTACTTTTTGAGAAAGTCACTCTTGATTAGTAAATATTTCTCGGTAAGAATACAACTATAAATAAATTAAGAATCGAAATAATCAAAAAATAGTTTATTTATTATTTGTATTAAGCCCTGTTGTGTGTGTATATATATATATATATATATATATATATATATATATATATAAGACTATAAAATATAATGCTATTAAAAATATTTGCTTTATAAGGGAGCATGATAAAAATCTGATGGCCTTAAAAATTTTCGAAATTATAGTCTTCATAAAAAAGGGTGATAAAAAGTTATAGATTTAAGAATACTGCATATTTATCCTTTTTATACCTCTTTATCTATTATATATGACTAAGGTTTCTTTAGAAAAGTATCTTCTATCATTTTTATGGTATCATCATACTGATACTGCTAGGAAATTCCGTATATGTTTTTGAAGCCAAAAATATATTCTTTATAAGGAAACAAATTTTATGCAATGAATGGTTTGGACTCCTTCATCACACTTTGACGAAGATAAAGTGTTGCCAGTATCGATTTATTCTGAAGCTCTTTGCTGCACAATATGATGCAAAATCTGATCGGATTATGACGCGAGTTACAAGCGCCGATGCTTCGAAGATAGCCAGATATGATAAGAATCGTTTACAAGATGTTATAAGGATGATACGATCAGCCCGAAATTACTTCTCGAATGCATTATGGGCGCGATTACAGTTTAAAACGACAGAAACTCTCGTGTTGTTTTCGTTGAGTTCCTTACCCAAAGTAGAGCTCATAATATGCGACATAACGAGTTCCTGCTGATATAAAGAAAATACACCGTGACTTTATCGTCTCTAGGAAACCGCTGGGGTGCACAGTATACTTTTTTACGAAGGAAGATGGCCCATGTACAATAGAATTACGTTGCCCGGGGCGTCCTTTGCGTTCTCGAATCTTTACCTGGTTATGTTCATTTTTTTTTACCAACCCTTAGTAGTAATTTAGTAGATATAGTGCGCATAATACGTTTATGCGAGGCGAATGAATTTCCTCGAGCGAATCTACCCCATTAAAAAGTTTAGCATTAAACTTTATGCACTCTATGTACAAGTATTTTGCATACACCTGTGTTCCAAATTTCTGCCGAATTATGTATTATGATAATAATAAGCTCCAAAATTATTTCAGTTAATAGTGAAATGCCCATCTTGAAATTGAAAAGTCACAATAAAGAATGATAATGCTTACCGGTGACATTGAGAGTGATATGTTGGACATTGTTGCATTCCCTATTGACTGCTAAGTAGGTAGCCTCACATTTGTACAACCCCTCATCTGCGATCTTGATATTGGGGAGTTTTAAGAAGGTTTCCGTGTCATTTTTCACAATCAGCAGGTCCGCCCTGGAATGGAAAAAAAAACTGTTGAATCTTTCATAAAAGGTATATTTGAATCTAAATGCAAAGTGATATTTTCTGGTAACGTGTGACGAAATAGAGGGATCGTTTTATGATGCATTGTAAAAGTATACAAGAACAGAACGTTACGTATTTTCTTCGAAAGTTTCAAATATCTCGTAAAAGGGATGAAGCACGTTCGCGGCATAAAATGACATCGATTTACATTCTAGTCCCGTTAACCCAATTAAGCGGATTCGCTTTGCAGGTTACGATAACGGAGTAAAGGACATTGTACTTGGCGGATCTGGGTTCGCCAGAGCCTGTCGATTAATGAATCTGATAAGATTATAAGTGGAGCTGTGGTAAATTCCAATTAACTATCACCGCATTATAGAACAATGAAGCTCAAAAAGAAAACTGGAACGAAAAAGTCGTTTACCGGGACTAGAGCTTAATCAGCTTTTTTTTCGCCCGGGATTATACTTCTATAAACTTTTTTAATTAGTGCTCTTTTTATGGATATTTATCAATAAAACATTGTGGTCATAAAGGCTCTGGAATATTCCAGGAAAAATTTATAGCATACCTTGTATTATGGAATATAAAATATCAAAGGATTTAAGAGATTAATTGTATAAAACACTAAGTAAATAGTTGGCAGGCTTGATGATATAAAGAATTTTTTCGAAATTTTTAAAATTTTCTTCTGCATGGGAAGTTTAAAATTGTTTCTTCAATTTCCATTGTATCTATTCTTGGATCTCGTCACACTTTAGTCGTTGAAACGATTTTGATATTGACATGAAACGTGTAAAAAGTCTCTTTCTAGAGACCATCCTACAGATCGCAGATCTTCAACTTTCAATTTCCTGCCTCTCGGGTGAGAAATGAAATCGTACGTTAAAGACGTTTGCTGTACTTTTCAAGAAAGAAACGCGCTCAGCATCGATTTTATTTTCTGCATTCCTTCAGATATTTGGAATTCCGCGGATTTCTTCAGTCAATGAAGTCAATACGTCGAATAACTCAGTCCTTTCAGTCTTTTTCTATCTCGTTTTTTTTATATTATTAGAAAAATATAAATCCGCTCTCAGAATAAATGTTTCTCCAATTTCTAAAACTGATTTTTATTCTGAATAGACAAATATGATTCTGCAGATTTTAAAGACATGTAAATTTTAGTCACGTAGATAAAGCAAAATCAAGAATACGCTTCATCCCAATTCTGAAATAAAAAATAAGTCATATATTTTATTGTTATTGTATTTATTACTATTTAGTAATAACTTCACTTCTCATGACGAAAGTGATGAGAAAATATTGCATACTCAAATACAGGATAAATTATATTCTTGATGGTTCCCATAAATTTTCTCTTATTTAGTTTGTACGCCTATCACTCATGATTATGATGTTGAAGCCAGAAATAAATTACAAGATGAAGGGAGAATTTAGTGAAAGGTCGACGGAGAAATTTCCGGGCTACCCGAAATAGTTTGAGTTCCTCAACTTCAATATACGAGTTTCACGTCCCAATAATGCGATTTTAATGCAGTCCTCCAGAATTTTGCTGTTACTCGTGCTAAAATTTTCAAACCTGATTCTGATCGAAGATCAAACATACGGCCCAACCGAGACATTAGAAAAATTTTCACATGAGTGGTAAAAATCTTCAAAACTTTTGTTTGTATAGATATTCCGTGTAAGAGGAAGCGGTCATTAAAATTGAATGTACCTTCAGAATCTACTGACGGTTCAGAAATTTTATGTTAGCAGAAACTTCTTCAATTAAACGGAGCAGCACGTATTGGATACTATTATAGAAAGTAACTTCTATAGTTTAGAAGCTACACATACGTATGCAGTAACAGATTATGGTTGGTCAAGCTACAACTCGTAAGCTGTAACTTAATCCTGCAGGTGGGGTAGATTCAGAGCTGTGAAAATATGATGAATGAATAAAGCTGGAGGTTAAGAGATTTTCTGCTTTTGTGGAAATAACCAGAATGTCGAGTATTACCTTCAAGAGAAGACTAAAGAAAAAGCACAGCAGACATAATAAACTGTTCAAATTAACGTAATATTCATAAAAACATCTGATATAGGTTTATTTTGCTATTAAAATCAGTCAATGAAATATTAATAGTCCCGTTGATTCTTCCTGTCAAAAATAGAAATGAATTTCTCTTATCTTAATTAATTGCCTATATCACATTTGATATATCGGAATCGTTACTCATGTTCAATAATTCAATATTCCATTCTAATAACTGATTTCAGATATACCCATCGGTACAATAAATATATAATAGACATACCCATCTAAGTGATTAATAATTTCAATACAATTTAGACAGAATATTTTAGATCACTCTATCTCTATGTTTGAAATCTATTTCACTCTCTACATTTTTTGATTTAGGACATTCCATTGCTTTGACTTTCTTTGATTTACTTCGTGACTATTTTTTTTGTATCTGTCTTGCGGCACAAAGTTGTTATGAGTCGCCCAAGGCAGTTACAATGCTATTTGGAAACCCCCCTGCACAGAAAAGGCTGGGATTATTCTAGAATCAATGCCTCTGTTAGCGAATATTCTTTGGAACGAGGCTCTTCCGTTCTTTGCGCCAATTGTCTCAAAAATAAAAACTCTGGGGAATCTTCGAATCACGTCAATGGAAAAAGCGCATCCACACGAGATGTCTTTTGCCAACGTTTTTCCCTAAGGCTTTCACCTCCTGAATATTACTTGACTCCAAAGAATTTCACTCATCGATCAATATATTTTTTATATAATATAATGTTAGTGCTAAGTTAGCGCCGGAAACTTTTGATTAAAAAAAATATTTACGGTTCTGTCCGAGAACCTTATATCCTGCAATTCAATATTTTGTTAATTAACCGTACCACCAATATTCAAATAATTCAACAGAATCGCTTCACAAGTTAATAATAACTGTCGCATTGAATTTAACCAATACGATAATATACTGGGTAAGAGGATTACGAGTATGCGGTTGTTTAAACGCAAAGAAGATGGTTCAGCCAAAGGATAATAAAAGCTGAGCATTGGATTCACTAAATTTCATTCTGAAAAGCTTAAAGCGATTCAGCCAGTGCTTTTATAGCCGTTTAAACCCTAGGCTCCTACCCAAGACCCATTGTCTTTATTCGTGGTCTGAATGACTCTATTAACAACATTAAATTACATTTTCTAGGAGAGACGTCTCCAAATGAAAAATTGGCTTTTCACTTATAAATATTTGATTCAGATTGTATATACGTATAGAGATTGAAATGTTTAAATTACACTTCGGATTTTCATGATACATTTATTATCAAATAAATATAATAAACATACATATAATAAACATAATAAACATTCTTCATTCTAAATTGCGAGTGTCAACTCTAAATTGAACTTAATTTGTGACTAATAAAGTGGTTGTTTATTATACAGCCCTGTTTTTCATCCCAGGTCTGAATTAGTGAGATTTTTCTTCAAATTCGAGTTGCCTAACGACTTCATTAGTCAATATACACCATTCCCTAATTTGTGTCATATACCCATTAATATATGTGCTTCAAACTCCATGTGGCCTTTAATACTGATTACAGATCAAATATGCCTATCTGGCATCTGTCCCTCTGTGTGATGTATGGCATCGCGTGGCTCACACGATTCGTTATGTCATGTATATGTATGCGAAATGTCATTTAAGCTTCTCAATATTCATTACCACATTTCGCCAAATTTCATTAAAATCATCGCGCAGCAGTTGAGTTTATTCTTGTAATTATATGACGTTTTTTCCACCAATGCATTCAAAATGATGAAATCTTATTTTTATCAGTTTTAAAATTAATTAAAATAAATTTTAATTAAAATACCTTCTGTTAAATGAACTTTGAAATTAATGCCAATACTACAATGTAAAATATATGATTAAATGTAAATAATATGAATCTAATAAGTAATTCTTGATTAAAGATTCATACAGAAAGTCACTTACCCCGGATCCATATCCTCTTTGACACGAGTAACACCGAAATCATCGCTATAAACAAAAATTCTTGTGTTGCCAAGGTACCATTTGAGACTGTGGAGGCCGTTACATTGTGGCAGTTTGAGACGGCATGGTAGCTGAACTTCCGTTCCTAGTTCTGCACTCTTCTCCACTCTTAGCCATGGTTCAGTGTTTCCTGCAACATAATAACAACAATGTTCTCTTTATTCTTACAATTCTATTTTCTCAAACCATTAACGCTATTTTTAGAGATGCTGTTAAAAACTCTTGTGAAGAAAGACGAAAGAAAGTGATATTATTATACTACTTAAATTTATTGTATGTATTATAAATATCAGAAAAATTTGAAATTTGCCTACAGAGAAAAGCGAGTGTTTCAATTCTTGCAATTCAATCTACCAAAGTGAACTTTGAAACTTTTTTCATATATTGAAATTCTCCATTTGCAATAAAATTTAATGGAAAATATTGGAAATTGTTACAACGCTTAAATTAAATTCTACAAATATTTTCTCCCTGCAATGCCTAACGAAATCGAATATGATAAAATCGTTTAATTTTTGAACATGGAGTAACGAATATAAAATGGAACAGTATGTTGATAAAGCAGTTTTGTGCATCAAATATTGAAAACTCGGCTATCGTGTGCGCGTATTTTAGACATCGCTGACAATAAAATTCGAAGTTTCCAAAAGTACGTCACATGCTATTACGCAACAATATCGTGACAGGTAATCCGTATCGAATTCCATTTCGGTATCAGCTTCGGGATAGGCATTGAACGTGATATTTACTACAGCATCCCGACCCACAAACTTCAACGAGCTTTTATATCGCACGCGTTTCGACAGATAAACAGAAATAGAAGAATGGAAATCGATCGGAGTTATTTTGTTCTATGTACATCCGCGAAAAAAATTGCAACTGCGGGGATTTAGTATTTAGAGACTTCCATATTTTTGTTATTATTCAATCGACTCTCATACCCTCGAAAAATCAAAATTTCCAACTTAGTATAATGAACTGACCAAATAAATATTATAATATTATATTTGATTAAAAAATAACTATTATTCTTCATCTAAATGTTCTTAATTGGAACATACTTTATCGTCCTGGGTATCATTCATCTTTCCATGAGAGTTTAATTCTTTTCTGCGCAAAGTGTACTCGACTGCTTCGTATGTGAGCAAAGACTTAATAACCATTAATGAAGCATGCACGAAGCAAGCACAAGCCCAATTCCAATAATTGTTCGGTGCAAATAAGATTACTTGTTGATGCTAACAACTTCAATGGCTCGCGAAAGGGCGTTCAAAAGTGAGATTGATTAAAGCGCCAATTTCGCTCAAGTAGTTTGCATCAAGTAAGCGTACTCAGTACCTACTCACTCTTCCAAGTTCTCCTATCTCAGAGCGAAATATCACTGAGTCGCGGAAAGCAAAGTTACACAATTATGTATACGAGTGATTTAATTCTTCGCCTCTGGAGGGCAGGCAAAATAAGAGAAAAAGAAAGAAAAAAGAAATATCGCATCACGGGACGACTCGGCAGAGTTTCCAACTCTATACAATGGTTCTTGCCTGCGTACTTTCAGGCGACTTATTGCAAAGCAGTATTCAAACAAAAAGTGACCGTCTCTTTCTGCGCCTCATGCCTTGCGTAACATCGCGCTCAAAAAGCACTCTTTTAGTGGAGAATCCTGAGGTGAATATAAATCTGACTCAGCAGACAGCGGATATCTCCATAAATAGATGGGAGAAATTTGTTTCCCAGATTTCAGCATTTGTCTTGAGGTGATGCAGCAGTCTTTCAATTGGAATTATGAAATAATGAAAAAGGTGAAATCATTAATTAAAAATTAGCAGGATCTTTTCATATACTTTTAAAAACAATGAGAATTTCAGTTGCAATAATATTTTCAATATCCCTTATCTGCGAGTACAGCTATTTTTATTGAAAAAAAAATTATCGAAAACTAGCTTGAATTCAATCTCGGGTGTTTAATGGATCCACTACAATTAAGGGTAGATTACTTGAATATAAATTGGAAATATCTGTTAACAATTTCCTTAAATATTAATCGTATTTGAAGTAATATTATCAAGAGTTCAAATCGTATACCACTTTGTAGATAATATAGCGATTGATCCCAGAAAGGATTATTACAAGCTGGGTCTCATAGCATTTACTGTCAGATCATGGATATAATTAGTTCCGTGAGTTCTGTTAGTTTTGGCTCTACATAATGATAGTTTCCGGTGTCAAATGTTAAATAGAATTGGTGTGCGTGCGTATGCAAGCCAATTACACCGGATTATTGAACGTGGCTACACTTTGTAGAGTACAGACTATCGCACCACCCAGTAAATCAGGGTAATCAGAGGTATCTGACAGTAGTTGGTTGGGCCGACGAATAAATGGAGTTTCGAGTATACAACTTAATCTAAGTTAGGACCGTTTATGCGATCTGTTGTGATCCAATGGCAAGAACCACACGCAATCCTTTCAAGCACATAAACCTTCGCGGACAAACAAAATCCTTGATAATACATCCTCTGCGAAGGAAAACCCTTCATAGACAAATAAAGGACATATCAAGCTACTTACTTCCAATCTTGATAATATAATTCTATTAAGTTTGATTTCTATCTTGGAAGGATGTGCTTGGAAGGATTGCGGGAGGTTATTGCCATTGGATTACAACAGGTCGTATAAACCAATTTTTAACTCTATAATTTTTAGTCATACAAATCTTCGAGGTTCTAATTTAAAAGCTATTCAGCTTCTCTAAAATGTTATGAAAGTTTATAGCTACTTTCATGATTATGCTAAATTTTAAAAAGGATAGAAAAGTCATGAAAAGTATACTTTTTGTCCTCATGTATTTCATGTTGAATGGAACGTGAAGTAAAAAAAAATAAAATCCATGGAATACAAATTTTCGAAATGAAAGAAGCATGCTTTTGAAAATATAAATGTACATATATATAAAAAAAATATGCTACCTTGAAATTCTACATCTGCAATTTCAATAAAAAGTGAGGGTGCTTTTAATGTTTAATGGGAAATGGTTTGTAAAGAAGTGCGTTGAATAGGTACCTTTAAAAAATTTGGATCAATGTTTGCCTTCTCAATGCATCTGCGTCGATCGGTTCTTTCTTCCCTCCTGGTACTCAACTACCCACCTTCCATTTCCATAGACTAAATAGTGCCTATAAACCTGGCATCCTGCCAACTTTTGAGGCTTCGAAATTTACCTACTTGTGCTAATACGTAATACTGTAGCTGTAAGCAAGAAACGCATTACTACGCTTGCATTCCGATAGAATTACTTCGGATAATGCATCGGCCTTGGAAAGTGTTCTTGCTCGCTACATTTTTATGACGAAGTTCTATTTCGTTATTTTAAATTGTAATTTCGCTTTTTTCATGGAATAATCTTCATTCAATGTGGCTTATTTAATTTGGTAACAGTAGAATTTTTCAATGAATGAAATTACTTATAGAATTTCAAGGGATATTAAAAGTCTGAACTTTTTATACATTCTTTCTGTTATTAAACATTCCTGTCCCCTTAATGGATTACAAAGTTTCAAAATTCAGCAGACGATTCCATTCATTTCTAGGAAGGTGCAAATATCTTATCTGCTAAATCAGAAGTAACTATGACGCTTCTCCCAATTTAGAAAACGAACGTTGCAGAGACAAACAGAATTATGTTATTTCCATGATATTCCATTTCATGCGCAAACACGAAACCCAGAACTAGAGCATCAATAATTTTAGACGGAGATTAAAACTTCCGGTAAGTATATGTGCATGGAAACTTGAAGTTTCTAAATGCCACAATGCTCAATTTTCATAGTAGGTCTTATATTAGTATACAATGTAAATTGTGCAGTGTGATAAAGAAGAGATTGTAGTATAAAAATCGTAACTTCGATTTGGTCTTGTTTGAGGGGATTTTATGAAGTACGAAGCTTGTATTGTTCGACCAAAAACACTCTCGCATTTCAAATTTATGAGTACCCTGCGAGTGCAAACACGACTCTTGTTTTAAGTTAAATCTCCCCTCCCTCTGCATACCTATTGCGGTATTACAATATAGTTGCATGGAAATAGTTCACATATATATTTGATTACAAATTAACGACAAAATTAAGTGAAAATTAATCTTATAAAAAGTTTAAAACTGGCTACATATCTTTTAAAGTATTAAAATTCTGTTCAATTAATTTCTCACTCTTATCCATTTTTCAGAAAAATGAAAAAGTTAAATCTCAGCTCTCGGAAGGCAAATTTAACACCTGAAATTTTGTAGATAAAGTTTCACAAGTTCCTCAACTTAGATCGTCTTTTTTTTAGAAATTTATTAAAATATTCGTGAAAAATGAAGATAAACATTGATGATCAATTTTATTATAAAAACGTGTCCACGAATAGAACTAACGGATTCATTGAAATGTTAATTTTATGTGAGCTTCTGGTGTAAAAAAAAAAAAAGGGTACTTACTTAGCAATTATCCTCGAGCGGATATTGCAATAAGTAAGTCTAGTTTTATCTCCATTAAAGTTCTGCATTCGTTTCTATTTTTATCGCCTCGATATAGAGTTTATACGTACTTGAGGATTGAGCGAGAGAATGGCTTTTATCACCTCGGTGCGATCGAACCGTTATCTGCATTGGAAAAGATAAATTTATAGAATAGTAATGACACTATTGGTCTCATTTGGACCTAATTAATACTTCTGTTTAACGGTTAAAATTAGTTTACGGTTAATTCAACACATAGTTTTATGCTGAAGAAGTATTATCAATGTTTTGGAGGGTCACATCAATTTTTCTAAATTGCGTTGCAATTTAAAGACAAACATGTCATACTGAGAATTTTTATTACTGAAACCTCAGTAATAAATAATTGATTGGATCTCTAATTTGTCAGTTATTATAATTCCAACGATTTTTACAAAAGGAGACCCTGAATTTGTTGGAAGTTTGATTGATTATTCTTGTGATGAATCGATTGACCCGCGGACTATGACAATTGACAAACAAACGTATAAGACTCATCTGAATACTGATTAGAGTAAATTCAACCTAAAAGTTTAATTCATAGCTCTGTTACAGATTGTCGTCTGTTTCTTTCAGTATATCGTACTTTAAATATCTACAGAATATTTAATTGAATTTATTTTGTGAGGTAACTTCATTTGCTTCTACTGTTAACTACAAAATTAAATTGTAATTTGGATTGATTAAAATGAAATTTAAATTATTCATTAATGAATTTTGATAGAGAATTTTGCAAATGCTTTCCTGTTGATTAATTGAGCTAAGTGTTTTATAATTTCCTATGCTGTGAACTGTGACAATTGTTTCGGAATAGGTCAGAGCACCGGCCATGCGATAGACACGGAAATAATTTCTTATTGATTCTAACTTTGCCAATTTAATTAAAATTCAGTATTAGAAACGGATAGGTGTCTATATATTATGATTGCAAAATTATTTCTCAGATAGTTTCACAAATGAAACAAAGTAATGGAAAAAACCATTTTCATGTATATTGTTAAGAGTTAACAAAGCAATATCGTTTTTTATATTGAAGTCGCTGCCAAGTGGACAAACGCTATAAAAGCGTGAAAGCACTAAAAAAGCCGGTTTACGATTTTCTTGCTTGGTTATAGGCTGCGCAATAGCGTCAGAGAATAATGAAGTTATTATACTTGAAATCTATGTTATGTTTGTGAACTTCCGTAAGTGAATTGTCAAGTATTCTCGAAAGACTGTAGACATATGCTGTTATAGATGCTATGACTCAACTATCTTCCGTAACTAAATCAACTAATGGGAAATCATCTGGGAAACAGTCTCATTTTGTCATAAAATTGCATCATTCATTTGAAAAACGATACAAAATTTACTTATTATCTCAGAATGTAATCCATAGTCGCCGATATTCTTTCAAGAATTTTGAAAAGAATTGTTTTCAAGTATCTATGAGATCCTGTTGGAATGCTGTCCAATTTCATTCTGAAATTATGAGTCACTTTACAAAAGTACCACATGACAGGCGATAAAAGGTTCGTCGTGATGGGATGAAATTTGAGATTCAATGTGCAGAACACGCGGAGAATTTCCGGAGAAACCATTTCCACTATGTGTCTAAGTCATAGGTATCATCTTTCAAACACTGGATGTTCCTTTCTTAATGTGGGGAAATCGAATGCATGATAGCAAAATAAAATAAAACTAGCTCAAAAATTTATTTAAAAATAGAACATTGAAAATCGAAAAAATTGAAGACATAAAAAATTGAAATTTTTTCTTGAAATAGATGTTTTAACAGAGAGTAATATTTTAATATTATATACTACGTTTCTTGCAAGTTTCATATAATTAAGGAAGCTTATGACTTTTACTGATTAAATATGTTTTGTGGGTATATAATGCTAATCTGAAGTTAAGATGAGGTAATGTATCATCCCTAATAGGTTTATATGGTGTCGGAACTTCTCAAGTTTACAGTTTATAATGGAGCTATACGTTACTATGTAAACTGCAAGGAAATGTAAATTTGTTCATCTAAACCCAAGGGAAGGTTGCTATCGTCCTTTACACGAATGCCGTTCAGCTGCCGACTTTTATAGAGCATAACGATAAGAATTCTCGGTTTCTTCCGTCTCTCGAAAGCTCCCAGTCCCAACCCACTGATCCTTCCCCCTGATCGTTCCATCAGGGACGTATTTAACTGAATCTCAACCTTCATTCAAGAAGCTTAATATAAGTTAATTATTATGCATCTATTAAAAATCCGAATAACTTAAAATACTATAAATCTCATTTTGTGAACTGGATATAAAAAAAATCTCTAAAACTTCGTAAAATATAGAGAGGTAGAAATGTAAAAAAAAATAAATTACAGCTTTGAATGCAAAAGTTAACTAATTTACTTAAGGCTCTATTGACCTTAAGGAGCACATTCTCATCAGGGCACTCGCGCTTCGCGCTCGATATTTGATTTAAACCTCGCGCTTCGCGCTCGGCTCTGTTTAACAATATTTTTCATAATTAAAACGAAAACTACTCATCCTATTGAAAAATGGCCAGAAGAGAAATTGTAGATCTTTTTAAGGACAATAATTATGTTTCTTATCATTTTCTCTGCATCTCGCGTTATTTGGCTCAAAATTTGAATTTTCGATTTTATAAGGAAATTCAAAAAGTTGTTATGCCAATCCTATAGGGCGTTCAAAAAGAAACATTTTTCATCTTTAGACTTTTTTTCATATCGTGCGTTGTTTGGCTTCTAATTTAAGTTTTCTTTCATTTTTTGGATTTTCAAAATGTTAAGTCTTTCAATTTTTTTTTTATCCAAAAAAGTCATTAAGAAAAATTGTTCGACTTCTTGAATACTACGAACATACGTCATTAGCATTTTTAAATTAAAAAAAAAGTGGTTTCAAAATTTTTCAAAATGCTCCAACTTTTTGAATTTTTATCCAAAATGGCTGGCCAACGAACTTGACCTTCATAGTAGGACACTAAAAGGGTATACCAAAGGACAATCCAATCGGTCAATTCTTTCGAAAGTTATCGTGCGAGAGAGAGAGAGAGAGAGAGAGAGAGAGAGAGAGAGAG
>CAJFCO010018458.1:275334-330172 GCA_904066015.1 Synergus gifuensis
GGCGCGCTCATTTTTGCGAGCGAAGCGAGCCGCGCGCGAAGCGCGCGATGAGAATGTGCCCGCGAAGCGGGCAGATTTTTTTTATATATATTCCCACCTTCTAATGATTGTGAATGAAAATGAATAGACATCAGTGAAATCATATGAAATTCATAGTTTTCGATTGCCTCATGAAAAGCTCCTCGAAATGGTGAAATTAGGAAAGTAATTCCAAGAAATAAGCGGTTAAATACGTCGTTTCTACTAAATGCATTTCAAGGAATTGAAATCCGATTTCAACCACAAAAAGGAAATTCCACCTTTGCCTAGTTTGCGTGTGCCACTTTAGAATCTTCATGGAAATACGTTTCCCTCACACAGGGTGATAATAGAAGTTCACAGAGGCGTTTTGAAAACGCCATCCTCTAGGTCCTTTGATAAATTCTCGATACGTCACTGGTTCGGTACCAAACATTTCACCTTCAATCGTGCTTGCAGAGAGAGCTTGCTGAAGGGGATGAGAAACGTGGAATACACACTTTGCCTCAAGCGACCATTATCTTTCGCTCCCAGTGCTCGTACATCTCCCGCTCAACGATATTATTGATTCAAGGCTTTGCGTATAATCCACACGATTCCTAATATTTCAACGAACACTTGACATTATGACGTTTGAATAGAAACATTCAAAATTCCGTTCACGTAAATTGCACTTGTGAAAAAGCATAAAATAGAGAAAAGAGTAAAAAAAATCACATTGTCACTTCTCCAAATAAATGTTAAAATTCATACTTTTTTATAGAACTTGTTTCATTAAAAATTTATCTAAATCAAACAATGAATGTATTCTTCATAAAGAACATCATTATTAAATAAAATATATTGAAGAGTTTCAAAATAGTCTCTAGAAGATCAAATTTTAATTTAAAATATCATACATTCTCATGGAACGAAAAAGAAAAAAAATGTATCGGATATTGCAAATGAGATTTGCGACTGCCCAGCGCTGGTAAATTAATTCAGTAATTAATTGCAGTCCGTGGATTGCTGCTATTCCGTCAAGGTTTTTTTTTCATCAAAGAGATAGTTCCCTTACAAAGAGTTAAAAAACAAGTTTTTCTGCGCCGACTGGTTTAACGTTTCAAATCTAAAGAAGTGCTCTTTCTTGTAGGCGAAAGAGCAGTCCATATAAATACTACCCCATTTGTTGGGAACAAACGGAGCAACCGTGTATAAGTCAAACTTTTTCGTGGCTCACCCTCAGTATATATATATAAACTGGTATAAGAAGTCAGTCAATTACGAAAAGTGAGATGCACACTTATTCCACAGCACTATTTTTGGCGAATTTTTTATTTCCAGTCTTATCTAGATGGTAATCTCGTGATATCTTCATTTGACGAGGGCAGCATGAAGGGTACAATTTAATTTTTCTCTATAGGCGAGGCGGTAAATTCCATTTTGTGCTGGGTGAATATAAAAATACACACAATTTTTAAATTCAAATTTAACAAAGCCGTTTCTCAAAGCCCTTTTTTCATCTCCCCTTTCCCACTCCTTTTGTCAAATCTTTTTTCCTACCTTTTTTTATCTTTCTCCTTTCCAAAAACCTTTTTCAAATCCTTTTTTCCAAATCTTTTTTTCCAATCCTCTTCACCATACGCGTTTTTCCCACACCGCCTTTTTCAACCCCTTTTCCTACCTTCCCAGAATCGATAACATGAAACAAATAAAAAAAATTATCGAAAATAATGATAGATTTTAAAAAGATACTGCTAAACAATGTTTAATAAATAATAATTATTTTAATACAAAAAAAAATTATAAAACAAAGGGCAGTTATTTCTATGCTAATGAATTTTTAATATCTGTTTTCCAACACCAAAAAAACTCTATGCTTGTGACAACCATAAAAATAGTAAAATATGGTACAACTGCTAATTTGTAGTTGCTACAACCACGATTTTCATTGACAGAACCACACGTGATTTTGGCAAGTACAAATAGTTGTACCATATTTTACTATATTTCAGTGGTTGTCAATTAGTTTTTTTCGTGTGTAATTATTTTAAAAATATTATCAAAATATTAGTTTCTTCTACTTTCTTCTTACTTTTCATATACTCACAAAACTAGTAGTTGGTAATAGTGAGGAATAAAACGGAACATAGATGCAAAATGGCGGTAAATGGTTAATGATAATTCAGCAGTCGGATCTCCTGAGGAATGTAATACTTAACGTGTCGGATCGTCGTTGCACGTCGTGTTAAAATTCGAGTTCTGACACTTTGCCGCAGGAAACGAGGAAAATTATTTGAATCCTGGCCAGAAAATTCAGATAGATAACGACGTCTATCGGTCATGTGGTTTTTGGCAAAAACTTATCATGCCTCGCTCCCTCGTGAGCGCTAACCAATTTCAAAATTATACAAATTACAGTTAGATTAGCATCGACCAGAACAGGAGCAGTTCGGTGTCAGTAACTGGTAGACGAGGAAGCCAAGGGATGAAAGGATGGGTATAGACATCGTTTGGAGATGAATGGCCTGTGGCCGTTAAAATTGGAAACTCTCCGAATTTATGGTCGTAAAGCGTGTACGATAGGTATGAACTCATAGTTTCTGCCACCCTACATTTAAGCTCCATCGCTGTCTCTCGCTCTGTAGTCACTGGAGCTTACGCGTTTATCAAGCACCCTTCGTAAAGGGCAGAATATCGTTTTCTGACTCAAGACTTAGCCTGATGACATGAATAAACTTTCCAATTCCAACGAGTCAGATTAAATCATTTTTAAAAGTTTTTCTTAAAGACTTGTCACCTTTTCATAAAGTTGAAGTCAATTATAGAAGTCCTTTCTGTTCTTTTCAGATTTTAAGAGCTAGACTCTTTATCAAAGGCTAAGTCCTTTAATGACTTAATAAATTGTCTGTTTGTGCTATAAACTATAAATTTATAATGTGCAGGTTGTAAAAGTAATCCTCGTAAGAAATTCTATTGGTATTAAAGCTTAGCAGGCAGCAATTTCGTTTCTCGCGTTCTAAACATTTTCTCATCGAACTAAGAACCTCAGTTCGATGGATCTTCTAATTTTCAGTGCAAGGTCTTTTATTACTGCCCTTTACAGTTTATACGATCGTCAGACTACTTCAAATTAGCGACAGATTGCTTTCGGCATCGTTGTCTGTGAAAGTTTGGCACTCTCAGTAGAGTTAATCTTTCTCTCGCGAACATACGTGCAGGAGAACTCGTAAAAGTAGTTTGCTAAGGTGTGTAAAGACACTTTGCAAAACTCTAGAGTAGAGAAGCTGAAATGATCGAAAACTGGAGAAGTGTCGGTGGTCTGTGATTCATGGTACAGCCATCGGCTACAGCAAATCGAATGCTCTTGTATTATATTCGCAAAGTCGAGAATTAGATTAAACCGTCATTTTACGTGCGCGGATTTATTAGCACTCACCATCGAAATATATAGGGAGCAAAATTTCGCCCAAAGGGACTGCGAAATTGACTATTCTTGAATTAATTGGCGTCAACTACACGAGTATTCTATCCAGATAAAATACTACACGCAGATTGCTTGCAGCTATATGCAGAAAACTAACAGATATTGAAATAAATTCTATTTCTTTCTGACCATTTCTACAACTAAATTTTTCATTCCTTTTTGTTCTTTTCAGCAGGGTATAAAAATTCTTTTTTAAATGAAAAGTTCTACAAAGTAAGGATTTAAGGATTAAACTGTAATATGTATAAGGATCAAAATTAAAAAAAAAAAATATTATAGTCACAAAGGATTGAACTTACATGAGGTCTGTATATATCTCATATTAGACTTAGCAGAACAATTGTGCATTTTTAACAGAAGCTTTTGCAAAATTTGTTACGATCCTTTTAGCCCAGGGTTCAGAGGATTTCAGACTTCTGACAGAAGAGAGATTTACTGGATCGCGAAACATTGTATATTTTATAGCTCGAGGTGAACATTGTAGATTCTACTGTGAAGTAAGTTTCATCTATGTAGGAACCGTGTGAAGCATTTTATCAGCCGAGTTTGGAAGTAGAAATACAATATATGTATAAACTTTACTGAAAAACGATTGCCCTGGTTAAGTTCGAGCCAGGGAATTTATATCAGCTTGCCGACTATACATCCTTAAATTTTTTGAGAAGAATATTGAAAGAGATTTTCAAGTACGAAAAGAAAATTGGATGAATCAATGAAGATGCGTTATGAACCATATTTTTCAAAAATTAGACATAAAAGTCTAATTGAAGACAATTTTCCCTCAGCGGGAATATTGTCGGAGAATGAATAGAGCGTATTCAAAGAAACTTAATAACAGTTTTACGCGTATTTACTAATTTACTTAAACATTCATTTTACGGGAAACATAGAAGGTGGCGAAGGTTGCTTTTCATGTTTTCTAGGAAGATGTGTTAAAGGTCGGCCATTTTTAGAAAAACGATCGGATCAGCACTCCAGCCTTGTGGGAACGGTCTTGAGGAGTCTTAACGACATGAAAACGCTTTCCTGACTTTTTCTCCATTGGCATCGAGTTTTTCCCCTGCCAGAACGTAAAACTCTGAAACGAACTCGTCTTTTTAATCTTCTTATTCTTCGACACCGCCCCTGGAACCACATTTTCGCGGGAATTTTTCCCTAAGTCCTACTCTTTACGACTTTATTTTACTTAAAGCTGTTCTTTGATACTCTTTAAGTATTTAAAATTGGATAACTTTCAAGGAAAAAGAGGAGTTTTTTCTTTTAGCGAAGAAAATTAAGTGCTTAGATCCCGTATTCTCTAAAGAGAACATGATTAAAACTTATCTATGTCAATTTTATCTCAATTTTACTGTTAACACTATACAGGTCAATAAATTATTATTCATGTGGTAATACATTTCATAATGAATCTGTCATAAATCATTGTATCTGTGATGTAAAACAAGAGATGATGACGAGAAGTTCATTGAAACTTGCGAACGATCTCTTGTTGCTCAAGTTTCGATATTGGTCAAGAAACCCGAAATAAATTATGCATCGTAATTTGATGGCAAGTTTAACAGTTACCAGACCCCAAAATATACCTAGAACAGTGTACTTTGCGCAAGTAGGCAAGTCGTTGTAATTACCAAGAGGGGTAGCACATTACATTTGCATTTTGCACACATTCAAATGTAGATAGCTATAAGCGTGCGTGTTCTTGTTTCTGCATCCTTACTATACTGAAAAACCATTCAAATCTGTTCCATGAGATTTCGTCTGTATGCATTAAGAAGTTTCTCCTGTAAAAATCACGGATTCCCAGAGTTTTTTGTATCAATTTACAATTCAAAATTAGAACTATTATTTCAGAAATTATTTCAATCTCGAGAATATTATTTTTTTTATCTAAAAATTGTCTTGCAAAAACATAATCAGGCGGTCTATAAAGTTACACATACTTCACTAAAACTTTTTACTGACAAGTAAATTAGATAGCGATCTCAGTTCAGTGTTACTAAATTTTAAAGTAAAAAGTTAGCGACGGAATTCACAAGACCGTTCAATAGAATTAGTGCTCATTCTTGAGTTTTTAAAGCTTTTCATAATTACTTTAGAGAATAATAGGTCATATCAATATTAATTGGCACTGAAATATATTTTTGCGTGAAGAATAAAAATATTTCTTTTATAAGATGAATCTATACAATTTCCAGGAATGAAAACAATTGGTGATAATTCATAAAGATAAATGTTAAAATCCCTATTGTCTTAATCTTCTCTTCGATGAAAAGTCTGCGCAATTAATCGTATTATTCTCATCATAATCTGGTCTACGCAAACCCCTTATCAGTCGCAAGAGCTAAATAAATTAAGTGGAGTCCAAGATTTGGCGTAAAAGGCCAAAAGTGATTTAAGGGAACTTTAGACATTGAGTTGAAAGTGGAAATCTGAATACAGGATGACCACGAGTTCACGCTTTGCTAATTTTGAATGCCTAATATGACAGAAATTGCTAATAGCCAGTAATGCGAAATAATTCCACATGTCCTTGAAGACAATTTACTATAAATGACCCAGTTTTCCGCTAGCAATAGATTTTGTGAAAATTATGATTATTTTAAGCACGAATATGTAACATTGAAGGTTACGCAGTATATAAAATAGGATATTGTTTGAACTGTTCCGTAAACGTTTTTAAATATGAGAAGACTTCAAATATTGTTTTATTTACTAGAGAGAAACACACAAAAAAATTTCGTGTGCTTTTATTCGAAGTTTTATCTACATGCACTACTTGAACGTTTTTCAATGTTCTAGTTACATGTGCAATGCGTGTAAATCTGAATTATGTCACACGTATGGTAATGTAGTTATAAGCGTTTTTTTCATGAATATGAATTTAAAAGCTGATCGATAAATTCCTCACTGAACTATGTCACGCTAACACCATAAGCCACAAATTGGCGGTGGCGCTGTAGGATGTTGCACGTAATCAGGGCCTAACCATGATGAGAACCTGAGTCTGAAATTCTGATCCAACAAGTTTAGTTATTGGTACTTCAACTTTGCGACTCAAGAACCATTGAAATCTAAAGCTGTGAAGCATTAAGCTTCAATGGAAACTCTATCTATAATCTCCCGAGAATTTTAAACTTATATAAATTATGTAAATAAGCAGGTTTGCATCTACGTTGAATATAAAATTCTGAAAAATATTCTTTCATAGATAGTAAAATACCTTCTCTAATCAATACGATTGTCGCGAATTATTTTATATGTACTAACTTAGTCTCTGAGTTAAAGTGTATGGAAATAACTCACCTGAAACAAACAGAAAGAATTTATTTTAACTATGGAAAAATCATCAATAAAACTATCCAAACATTCACAAATTTAGAGAAGAAACGATACACTTTATAGAAAAATACATATACAGGGAACAGTGACGAAAAACTTAATTGAAAAATTTATTGAAAGCTTTTTATCCGTTAAAGGAGTTTTAGACTGTAAAAGTATTCAAAGCACGCAACTCGTTTTTTAAAGTCTACGTTAAAATAGAAGGGCAGTGTTTCATTAAAATTAATTAAGAGGAGATAGAAAGTTGACTCACATTCCCAGGCGTGCAGTTACGCTTTAATAACTTTGAGCAACATGGCTCTAGCAAATTTCAGCGGTCGTCTACCTATCAATCTCGTTAAAGTCATTCTCGGTTACGGCCCTGTACATATTACGAATACAGGACAGGCTTTGTGCATTCGCAGCACTCGCCTTGTCTTAGGAAACACAAGGCAGTCTCGTGCAGAAGCAGCTTTTGGCTCGTAAACTTCGGTGAAGTTGCTCCGGAGCCCAACCGCCAGACCACGACTGCAGGTTCGTACACACGTGCGCTGTCTTCATGAAACTATCGCGCCCAATAAATAAAGCCAGTAAAGTAAGTTTCCTTCGTTACCCCTGCTAGAGTCGCACAGAACAACTTCAAGGTGTTCCAGAAAGCACCTGATAGCCACTGTTGTTGAGACAGTCTCACGAATTTCAAACGCTTTCCAAAACTTGAAACTTAGTATTTCTCCAAGAATTCAAAGAGTTGCTTGGGTTGAGGACATTCGGAGATAGTTACGAGAAGCATGATGAAACAGTTTCTCCGAAAATGCCCCTAAGAATTTCGATATTAGGGCGAAAAAGAAATAGGGAATCAAGA
The DNA here is from genome assembly GCA_904066015.1 of Synergus gifuensis. NCBI lineage: Eukaryota > Metazoa > Arthropoda > Insecta > Hymenoptera > Cynipidae > Synergus > Synergus gifuensis. The sequence continues at coordinate 282,999 of CAJFCO010018458.1, forward strand.
AAGTAAAGAAAGAAAATTAAGTTAAGAAAATTATGTTTATAAGGAGCGTAAGTCCTGAAAAGTCAAGTAGTAAAATTCACTTTAAGTCAGCCATAGGAAATTTTCAGTAGTATAGGTAATTTCAAGTCGGCCAACATTCTGAATGTAAATTCTGGCTGACTTGAAATTACCTATACTACTGAAAATTCCCTATGGCGAATTTACAGCGAATTTTTCTACTTGACACTCGTCAAGGCTAACTTGAGATGCCCTTAACTACTTAATATCCTTTATGGCCAAAGGACCAAGTAGTTAAGGGAATCTCAAGTCAGCTTTGCCAAGTGTCAAGTAGAAAAATTCGCTATAAATCAGCCGTAGGCGGTGTTCAGTAGTATAGGTAATTTATAGTCAGCCATAACTGATATCAAATAGTATAAGTATATAAGTCAATTTATGTCCGCCGCAAAGACTATTAAGAGTTTCAAGTGGTAAAATCCATACTGAGTCAGCCATAATTGATACCAAGTAGTATAGATCATTTTGTATGAGCTAATTTTTGATGCAAAGGACAAGATAATAAAATTAGCCAATCATTTAAAGAAATAGATGTATTAATTTAAAATAATTAATATTAATTGAAAGAAACTTAAATAAACATAAGAAAGACAGATTCATTTTGAGCTAAAAGTAACAGGAGTGATGTTTCTTCAGACTCTCAAGCATTCACTATGAATTTAAAGCTTGTATAAGCGTATTCTAAAGTTTCAGTTTAGAACGTGTACTTGTCATGACAGGTTTGACTGCGGAAATGTTGAATTTCCAAGTCGAACTCAAACTTTGGGATCGATGTCACCTTGTCAAGTGTCTGTAATTATTGAGTGAATTTATCTTTTGAGTGTCAATATTGTCTTATTCAATAAATTTCAATAAAATATCCACCAATTATTAACTACTACAATTATTAACTTTTTAAAATTATTATTTCAAAGTAAAAATACTATACTAATTAATCTCTGACTTCTGGTTCATTCTTTTTCTATAAGAAACTTGTAAGTAAAGAAGTATTCACAGATGAGTTTTAGGCTCGTTGCTCACGACTCGTATCCATCTCGGTCACAGCCTCGGTCACAGCCTCGGTCCCTGGGGTAGATTGGTGATAGATCATGGTAAACTTGAACCAAGAATGGAAGCTGGTAGATGGTAGCAGGCGAGATCGAATGAACCCTGGAGGTGTAGGGTGCAAACTCGAATTTCGAAGACCATGTGCTCTCTTCCACATGACTTAGCACCCCTTTCTAAATCATCCTGTCTATTTCTGTCTTTTTCTTCTATTACCCTTGCACAATTTCTCTTTTACTCTTTCATCCATTCTCGGTCTGTTTCTCGACCTTCGCGAATCCCAACTTTCCAGCTTTTCTCAAACTAGCCCACCGAGAGCCGCAGAGCTTCGAAATCCTTTCCACATTATAATGGATGCTGCCTTCCGCTGCATCTACTTCTGGCAACAGTGCAGGCAACTCTTTCTGGCACCCTTTCGCATTTCACCCCCACGGTATGAGTCTTGCAACCCAACCAATACTGTCTTTCTCCAAAGTCGTTGCTCCTGCCACCAACCCGTTACGAGTTTGGTTTCCTTCTAAGAGGCCCAATAAATAATCGCCGGATTATACGGGTTAAGGAAGTAGCTGCAACAAGCAGCCTTGGTGTACAATAATGTTTACGCATAGTTTAGTGTGCTGTATAGCCGATGCTTTCAACATCTGGTGCCTAAACTACGAGGGTCGAGTCCGCTTGTATGCTCGAGTCGAGGGAATTGAATGCAAGGTCGGTTTCTTCATTGAAAATTTATTCGTCCGATAAACTTCGAATCCACTACTGAAAATATTACGACCAATACTAATCACTTGAGCAAGCGGTGTTAGGAAAAGTAAATTGGTAAATTCCAACTACTATCTAATAATGTATTTTACTTAAGTTGAGTTAACAGATGGTTTATATCGATAAATTCGCACCCTCTATGCATCGAATTTTATCGCAAGCGCAACGAGTTTTTAAGCTAAGCTGAATTTGACGTAACTCGAAAGCTCGATTGGAAATTGACTTGGCTTAACTCGAACTCGGTGGCTGAATAATATTTTCTACATTCTATTTTATCAAAATGGTATTTTTGTATTATTTTGTACCGCATCTTTCTCAATTAAAGACTTTCTGTCCTCAATTATTATACAACCTATTTTTCTCAGCACTTATATATACCTAACTACACAAAATTGATGGGTGAAAAATTCTTTTACAGAGAAAAAATCTCAAGTCTCTTTAATCGAGATGTATAAAGCATAATGACGATTGGAACACTTATTAACACTTTACAGGCCAAGTGCAAATATTCTCCACACCACTCGTCATAGCAAATACATTGATTGAGTGGTTTATTCCATATACTCAAATAGTCTGAAGCATCATTTCAAATACATGAATCTATCATCGTGTAGTTGGGGTAGATTTCATGTAAAATCATGTTTCAAATTCAAGCTCTAAAATCAACATGATGGTAATATCTAAAATATCAGTTGATTCGAAAATTGCCTCATACTTGAGAAAATTTATGTAAAGTTATTTAACTTATTAAATTCTTTAAGCAAGCAAAAAGTAAAACCTCTGTAAGATTGCAAACTATTTCAATCCACATTTTTTCGATGCAGCTAATTTGAAAGCAATATCCACAAATTAATAGCCGTTGCTATTTTATAAAGCGGAAGGGAGATTCTCGTCCTATAACAAGCAGCTTTATATATAGTACGGTAATCCTTAGTGCACTATAAAGGAAGCAATGTATTTTTGATACGTATATGGATACAGCAGGGAGTTAATTAAAGCTCCTATAGCACAGTGTTTCTAAGTAAATAGTGAGCTGCCCTAAAAGTATATATTCAGTATATGTGCAGCACTGCGAGTAATGCATGTTCATCAGTAAATACTCGGTGGTGGACGCCACCGAGCGTGTTAATTGCAAGGGGAATACTTAGTAATTCGTAATAGTCTACAATAACATGCAAAACCATGTATGATATCGATTAGCTCATCGCTGAACAAATTTACCAAATTTATCATTCACAAGGGAATGTTGAACGAATTGTGTATCAGCACAAACAATCTTAGCATGAAAATTCAAATAATTTTATTTTTATAACCGTTACTCAATCCCTTTATCACTATTATTTTCATTGAAAGAGAATGTTCTGCACACAACAGTATTATATCCTGCAAACTTCATGTTGAAATAATTGTAATTCTAGACTCATCTATGCTGAATACTCACGTTACAAAATTGAAAGATATTCAAGAAACCTGACATTGACGAACCAACAATGAAGTTAAAATATATTGAACTTAAAATATATTGGAATAATCCCTGCGCATTCCAGGTTTACTAATTGAAATGTGGTACTTGACGATGAAATAACATTAAAAACAGGTTTCGTAACTTTAGCACCTTGTCTTCAAAGAAGAGACAAATGTCATACAAGTAAGCACGCTAGCATTTCTCGAACTTGCTGAATTTATGTTTCAAAGTTAAATTACATGTTCATGATATACGCCATTTCACCGACTCATACACACAAAGGGTCAGACGACTATAAGCACTCCTATAGAAGCAGTTTGCTCTCTTCTTGTAAATACTTAATCACGTAATTGCTCAAAGTTTGCTTAATAATATGTAATAACTGCTATTAAATTATAAGAGGACTTGTGCAGAATTACAAGTTTCTCCCCTTTGCGGTGTAACTTACACAAGAACAAAGTCTGCTAGATAATTTGAATAATTTAAATATCACCCTTCATATAGAAAGGACGATATATATATATATTTCCTTCTTCATAGAAAAATTTCAATTTCAATTCGAAAAGGTAGAAGAGGGTAAATCCCTAATTCGTCAGTCAGGAAACAATCTACCCCGATACTTTGAGGGTAAATGAATTTTGGGTTGAACAGCCCGAGGCCAGGATACACTCGCGTGGAATGTTTAGGTACGAAAGGGGAAGCTCGCCCCGGTACGGCATGGCATCGGGGTTGGTACTGAATCCGTCGAATCCGAGTCTCAAGACCTGCCATCATTTCTGCCCTGGGCTTACATTTCCTGTGGTCAAGCACCAATCTACCGTAATAGCATGACCCTGTCGCAGCTCCGCATCATGTTAACCGAGATAGATAGTCTCAGATAGATTGAGGTTAAGGGTAAAGCGCTTTGATCTACGCCGAGTGCTCGTCTCTACTTAAGGACTGCGACAAGGGCTCTTGCAAAACACTCTAGACTCCAACACTCTTTGCTTTGTAACTTCTCTGCGTGTAAAAACCTACTTAATTTGAAACCTCAAAAATACCTTCTTTTAGCGTGCTTGTTCTTTTGTTCCCCTCATTCACTTTCATAATTTCACTGCACTCGGAAGAGTCTTTTTATATTTTAAATTAACTGAATTTACTTCAGTAATTCGGCGCAAACTTTCCTTTCTTCATGTCAAGTAACGACTTCCGGAAAATAGGCACAATCACTCTAGAGCTTGGTTTATTTATTCTTTTAAAAAGAATATTCTTCGAAAAAAGTATTTGGAATTATAATATTAGTTTACGGTTTAGCTTGAAATTATAATCGAGATTCATTATCGAAGATTAAAAGCTTTAGTTAGAGATAAATTGTCTGTAATTTAACGTGATTTAATTAAATTTATAGTATCAATTTACAAAAGGTTTTATGTTATTGCCTCTGTTAATAATACTTAATGATGTATTATACAACATTCATAGTTGAAAAGTGTAAACGGACAAAAATATATAACTTTTTCTATTATTCTTAGAAAGTATTGTGAGAATAATGATATTCGGTTTCCTGCACTATTTCAAGCTCAAAAGCTCGACTGGCGAAGCAAGCCGCAGATAAATGGACTGAAAAGAGATCCAAAAAGCAGGTATAAGCTTTACGTCTTTGTCACATTGAGAAGATTCCAGAGTCGATACAATTTATGAGAGGAATATAGAGTATTGGCCGACGATCTGCGCTTTCAATGTAAAAGCTAATTATGCTCTTAATAACAGCATAGACTCGCTCGAGTGCTCGCACCCTTTCATCCTCACCTGCTGCTCTCTACGCTCTGCCATCATTTATTCCATCCGCCTCGCGGGAATATTGATTTTGTACTATCGTTCGGCATTTTACCTATCCTACATGGAATCAAAAATTCAGGCTTTTCTTTCCGTCTCTTGTGTCACACCAGCTTAGCATTCATAAATCTTTAAATACAAAACCTCGCCAGGTAAGGCCGGCTTTTCAGATAGCACACGCGCATATCTTTAAAAATAAATATTGCTATTTATATATTAATGATACTTTTCTGTGATAGTTAGCTTTTCAATTTTCGAGAGTTTTTACTCGCATCCAAATCCCCCCCCTCTCTCTCTCTCTCTCTCTCTTCCTCAGACCGAAATTCGAAAATTAATTCAAAATTTATAGATCGAATTCCAGATAAAGAATTATACTGTGAGTTCCATGCAATTAAAACGAATAAGTTTTAAATTAAAGTTCAATGCAGTATACAAGAGAAACTGTTGGTTCTTGTCGAAATATAAAGCAGAAAATGGGTCTCTATAATTAGCCAACCGAGTTCTAATTAGATCAAACTGGATAAATTCGCCGAAATCATTATACCGCTTCTCTCATCGCATTCGTTACATTTTTCACACCAACGCAACACCAGAGTTCAATACGGATATTAATCATTTCATTCGTTAATTGCAACATTTTATCCCCATGGGAAAATGTCTCTGACTGAAGGCTATACGCTACTAGCTAGCGTATACGTCTGTATAATATACTCTACATGTACGATATACGCTGTAGGTTATACGAGTGACACCAGACAATACTTGGATGGTTCAAATGTACCGGCACATTCGTGGAATTACTACACATATGCATTTACATAGCAGATAATGAAACTCGGCAATGAAACGCTCTCACCGAAAGTGTGCTGTCCCACCCAGCTCATCCGTCAGCAGATCAATGTTCACTAATGAATGCCTTTATTTCCTGTTTTACAGCCACCCATGAACACTCTGTCTATTCGCTCCTGTATTTGTATTTGAGCAGACATCTCCAGCTCTACAATAACAGTAACAATGCGTCCGGTAACATCCCTACAAGCCCAACGAACGATTAGCTTTGCTACACCGCATGCCACAAAGTACATGTGTTCTCTAAATTGCGAAACCGCAAGCATTCCCGCACGATGATTCGTAAGTAGGTAGAACATTGCGGCCTTATTTCACATTTCACGCTACATGTTTTATAGGTATCGAAACTGTAATAATCGAGCTTCAAACACAAGGCATGGATATCTTTACTGTTGGGAATTTCTTATACCCAAATTTCGAGCAACATGTGTTATACGTTTTATGAAAGCTTGAAACGGTTTCGAAATTTTCAGTGGCATGCAAGCAGAAAAAACGAATGTTGAATTATGTTGCAGCTAATCGTATCATAAAGAATAGCTCTAACAATAATTTTTGAAGTAATGTGGATCAGAGAGCTCTATTTTCAAGACTATTATTTGTTATCCATGTATCATTTTTGTCTTCCATTGGGAGTAGGGATCAAGATCAGTTGAATGGATTGCTTTAGTCTAGCAAAGAAGATTGAGACAATACTAATAATTTGGATTTGGTAGGGTATTGATTTATTAACTTTGAAGGAATCGACTGGAAAATTATTACAGCGAAAAGAAATATTTAAATTAGGAGGGGTTTATTAGATTTATACAAAGATGTAGTCGCTAACTTAATATCATATTATTTCCATAATGTCTTCAGAGTTTCAATGAAAACTTTTAGCTTTTCTGCATTCTTGAATATTAGTATGATAATTAGAAAAATCATTTTTTATCGATATAATTAGGTTTTATATTTTTTCTTTTACTAGGACATGTAATTTTCAAGAAGCAAAATATTTGACGCGAAACGTATTCCTCTTTTATGTCTTATTGAATATTAAATATACTTCTAACTACCTAAAATTTCACTCCCCAAAGTTCGAACGCCCTAAAATTTCAACGAAATTCGGAAACCAAATTTCAATATTTTGAACTTGCAGTAAATATATAATTTATAGAATTAATGTGCCCGTCTTTTTATATCATTATAGCGAATGCTTTTATAATTTTTACAACTATACTCAATAAAATTTAAAAAAATCTTTAGAATACCAGTCTTTAAAAAACTTTTTTATAATAAATGCAAAGTAACGAATGGAATAGAGACTATTTTCATTCGTGTCATAAGAGTAAGGGTAAGAAAAGAAATAACATTTTTGAGCCCAGATAACAAAATAAGCTATAACTTTGTTTTGTGGTGGTTTGTTGAACAAGTTGTACATTGGCAATGGGCCAGTTGAATTCTCTGCATCCAGAATACACTCTCTATATTCTGAAGCGTTGAATGGAGTTACACTACAATTTTGTTTAAATAAAATGGGTAATTAAAAGTGATTTACATTCCCCATCAATGAAAATAAAACTAAATAAAAAATACTTCCAGGTGTTTAAAAAATCTCACTATCCTTTAAATTATTACATTCTTTTTTCTTTCCATAAATAGACTCATTATGTATTTATTTTATTTTATTTTATTTTATTTTGATTTTTACATATAAATATTCAATAGCAGCGTATTTTACCTTTATTTTCAGGTCAAATTATTACAAATAAAGATTTTATCCAAGATATAATGGGACTTATATTACCCGTTGGAGAGAATATTCTTCAGTGAAACTCTACAATGTTCGTATCATTAATTGTTCTGTTATGAGTTGATATGCAATGAAAGAAGTAATAAATAAACACAAATGTTTGTCAAATATGGGTACGTTGTTTTCCTTTGCAGCGCAAACAGAGGCTCCACAATGAAAACAGCATTCTCCTTTCAATAGTAAACGAGGTTGAATGCGAAACCCGATTTCTTTAGGGCTTCTTGAGCTTTACAGAACAAGAGATATTGATCTCAAACCTCAACTCGTAGTTTACTTTTTTTAAAGCAAGCTGTTAAAGTATATCTCAGATCTTACTGTATAATATTTTTTATTTAATAATAGGTATAATTTTCTCTTCTTGAAAAAAGGAAAATTTTTGAATGGGCAATTAAAAACAATGAGCCTCTTTTAGACCAGCCAATTATTGATATTCAAGATTTACGTTTCGTCATAAAGGTACTTATACAGAGCCTAAATCAATAAACAAAATAGCTAAAAAATTTTATCATATTGCGTGCTCTGAAAAAGGGAGCATTGTTTCTTTCTATTGTTATGTAACATAAGCTGCGTGGAATTACCGCAGTGGTTTACACCAACGACTCGCTATTGCTCTGCGTATTTGGTCACGGTTTCTCTTCATTGCAGCGCAACTGCTAGTATGTACATTTTACAATTGTACATTGTGCAAGTTCACCGCTTACAATACCATTTTTTGTAGTTTTAGTTTGCATGTGAAGATTGCTGGCATACGGAAGTGTATAGGTGAGAGAAAGAGCCAGAGGCGGCATAAAATTATTTTTAAAAAACTGTGTGAAAGAAGCGACAAATGTATTATGCCATAAATCCGCGCACTTTCAGTTTTAATTATTGATAAAAACACTATAAGCTGCTTAAATAAACCCAATTTTCAAATTTAAAAGACGAATATTCATAAGCTTCAAATAATAAATAAGCTTTAAAATAACGTACTTGGATGAAAGATATATTTTTGATGAAACATTAATATTGACAGACAAGATTAAGCTGGTAGAATACACCCAAAAGATCGAGATTTTGAAATGTTTTTTGTATATAAAGCTTTCGCAACCGCGCTTTTGCTGGTCGTTATTAGCTTTTTCGTAGGACGATTTTTCCATTTTATTACATATAACAAAACATAAACATGAACAGTTATAGAGAGTTTAGATTCAAAAAGCTTACGGAGTTAAAAATGCATTTTATGTTGTGCAATGTATGAAAGGTATGAAAGGTATGAAAGGATTTAATGAATCCTTGCATTAATGCTTATGAAGCTTTTACAAGATCTTTTAAAAAATAGAATTTGTATTCTAGAAGCAGAGATTTTTTATTAAAATAGTTTTAAAAATTAGTCTAATCGGCGGTTTAGGTCAGGAATTGAAAATGTCACCGACGATTCCATACTTAAAAATTTGTTTCCTGCAGACGAAAATGAACCCTTCACTGGTTGAATGAATCAAATGAATTTGAAATTAGTTCTCTTGTCATTTAGAGCTTGAAACCACTTTAATCACATTGGAATAGAGTTACGCTGAACAAGGCAGGCACCCTTGAAGAAAATAAAAGACTGCAAAATGCACACTGAGGTTTGAAAATTCAGACACATGGTTGGTAGTATTCGAGGAAAGTTCTTCGTTGGAAAAAAACCTGAATTTCGTCTGATTTAATTAGTTGGAAAGTGAATTCTCTATACGAAGGTGAAAGGGGTGGGCGACGATATCAGGGGAGCAAAAGTCTTTCAGTGCACAAGCCATTAGCCGTTGAATCACTGACCATTCAGAAGTACCGAGACTACCGCAAACGAGACACACTGAAAATGGAAGAGAATGTGTGAAATGACGAAAGGACGAAGGCCAAAGTTCAGAAAGGGAGATAATGAGAGTGAAATGGAAAGAGGAAAAAACTGCAGACTTCGAATCAGTTTTGCTACAGAACCACAAGCCTGTATCATAATTAGTCAGCTTGTAAAAATACCTAGAGAAGAACATTTTATCTACTTACAATATTATGCTTATTTTCTCTATTTTGTGGTGAAAACTAGAAAATTTTTATAAATTCTCAAATATGTAGATTCGAAGGGAAAATTATCGAGCGAAAGCCTTCTTTAATTCATAGCAAAATCTCCTATTCTCTGGAGTAAACTTTCTTGAAACAATGGAAAACTATACTATAAAAAGTAGACAATTTTGGGCATAAGAATATGGAACTATTTTCAATGAATTATGGAACCTTGTTGGAAAAGCTTTATCGTGTTATTAGTACCGAATCATCAGAGAATGAGTTTGAACTTTTACGAGTTTCAGATAGTAACTTGATAGAAATTTTATAAATTGATCTCATAAAAGTCAGAGTTCAATCAGATATTTTTATACTTTATCTTTATATAATTGTTGCAATTTTTATTCTTCTATGTTCCACAGCAAGGATATTTTGAAAGGACAACAAATTTGTTTGATATCCAACTGGGAAGGTACAATTCCAATCTAGGTGTATCATTGGCACTATTTTCAGGCTGCCGCGAGTGTGACGGGTATAAATATTTGTTTTGTAGGTTGTACTGGTGGAAAAATGGCCTGGTTGAGGGAAAAAGAGGAGACAATTTTTTACACGTTTTTAATTTTTTACACTGGCTTTTCGTCAGTGGTAATGTCTGTCGAAGTTTTCGATTTGGAGGCAATGCAATTCCGGTGCTTTCAACGATCGCCGAAATAGCCAGAGATGTTGACGATTTCATAGCACTATCCATTTAGTCTGCAATTACAAAGCTGACAATGGGGTTACTTGTACTGCATGGCGATATTGGACTAACAGGATGCCATGAAAATTGCACAGCGTCCTATCGTGATCAGAAATCACAATAACTAGACGGAAATGGCGCTAGCGACATCAAGAAATTGCTTCATTTGGTATACGAAATCTTTAATTCTGCAAGGACACTATTCAACCTATTGAAGATCGTTATGAAAAGCTTCGTTAATTTTCACATTGAGAAATCCATAGATTTTTTCGGATACCTGATTTTAAAAAATATGACGTGATGAAAATAATAAAATATTATAATAAATATTATAATAAATTAAATGATGAAATATTATAATAAATTACGTAGAAAGAGCTTTATTTAAAAAAAAAAAATATTTAATCTGATTCCTTATGTATTATAAAAAGACTATTTAAACGTACGTATGTAACATTCCAAAAATATATAATCTATTTCGTATCATTCATTAAAATAAACAAAAGTCAAGAGTTCAATCGATAAATTTAATTAAAGTTCGACAGCGACGATTAGCGTTCATGGAACTCAGTCGAAAATCTTTAACACTTACCAAACTGTAAGCTTATAATTAGAATTGAATAATAAAACTAAAAGTGGTCCAGACAGCAACAACGATCAATCGACGGGATCAAGATATTTTTAGCACGAGTGCGAATATTTTAACGCGATTTTGCTTTGCTGTTTTTAGCACGTATTCCAATAAGTGAGGGTAGAAGGAAATATATATTTTTAGACTTTAGATTTTTGCGAAGCATATTTTGAATTAATATATTTAATATTCAATAAAAATATTCTTAAAGCTGATATCTTTTTGTAGGGAAATATTTCAATAATATTTGTGAAACCTATTGGAAATATTTGTCGCGTATCACTGAGTCAAGGTTTCAATCGATATTTTTGGATTCGTGTTCCGATCTTCGGCCTCTGATCAGAGATCTCTTCCCACAAATGGGTATACGATCCGCCAAGATCAGCTTGACGACGTGAAAAGTTGCTGTAAAGCGAGCTGGCACACTCTCTTGAGACTCATATGTCGGAGTAATTCTCACGAAAGGTTGGAAAGGGGACGTTTCAGTAAAGATATTGAAATTTTTCTTCTTTGAGTGAATTTATAGCTCACAAAATGTCAAATATTTCAGGGGTATAACTAATGTGATTATTATTGTATTATTCAGTGAATACGTTATAAAAAATCACTGAGCTTATAAAATAAAAATTGTGATAACTGCTCAGCTTTCCATGTATACTTTTATCAAATTTAATTATCTCTATAATGAGTTACTTTTATCTCTCTTTCTCTCAAAATAAACTGTTTGAAATACATACGTAGTTCCAATTTAAACTAGGATTAGCCTTAATCTTACTTACCATTATAATGGACTTTTAGTGAAATACAAATAACCACTCACCTGAAACATAAACGAAATATATATATTTATTAGCAATTTATTTTAAATTTATTATAAATAAAAATTAAATATGTAGGTGTATCAATTTTTAGATAATACTATTATTAATGTTGGAAGAGAGGATGTCTATATTATAATTCCCTACATTTCTACAGTTGAAGGACTGAGATCAAAAGCAGACTAAAAAATGGTGGGAACTAAAAAATAAATCAGAAAATCGAAAATTATATTTTATATTTTAGTATAACTTTATGATAGAACAACGTATTATCGCATTATAAAATATACGATATAATCTTCGATTTTCTGATTTCTTTTTTAATCCGCTTTTGCCCGTAGCTTTCTTATTCCATTTTTACTCCCACTATTTTTTAAATCCGCTTTTGATCTCAACCCCTCAATTTAGAATGTCAGTAGTAGATAATCATGGTAGATTATCTTCAGGATAATGTGAACACGTACAATATTTTCAACTAGTGTACAATTTGCCACTCATATCGCACAAAAACATTCGTGTTCGAGGAACGTATCGATGTACTGTCAATCAGGTATAACACGAGAATAGAAATTTATGTGAACATCATACCAAATATCACAATTTTGGATGGACTCGCTTTTACAGATGTTTCGTAAATTCTATTGGAAAGGATAATGCATAAAATAAATATTATAAAACAAAAATATCATCATGATTTCAGAAATCGCAGAGACTGATACGTCAGTGTAATTTCCAATCCTGAAATTTACAATATATTGGGAACTGATTGTAAAGGAATACGTTTGTGAATATATACGTATACGTTTTGTTAAACGCAACTGAAATCCCATGCAGAGAGAAATATATGATTTTGCCTATAAAATCATCAAATGGATTGTAAATAATGCTTCTTTTTGTTATGGAGATAACAAAATCCAATCTCTTTTTCAGGCATTGCTAAAGATATTTTATACGAAAAAGTGAAATCATTTTTTTACATTGTCATATATCTGAACATATATGTCTACTGGACTTGAATTTAAAATACCTTCTCTGATGAGAATGTAAAAATTTAAATACCTGAATTTACAATACATCAGGTTTATAAATTCATTCTGTCACTGAATATTCTCACTCACACATTGAATATTCAGTTAAAGCAAAAAAATTTGGAAAAAACAATCGACGTTCGATGCACAATTCACGGTTGAGAACATTGACCCGATTCTGTCATCGCATGGGGGAGGAAGGAAACGAAGGAAGGAGCGACGTTCGCGAGAAAGAATATGCGGCTTTTTGAAAACTTGGAGGTTTCTTCGCATGGATAACCCTGTTTCTTGTAATTTTCAATTCAACGTCCTAAGAGCGGAAGTGACATATGACACAATCGCATTTTCTAAAGAAGGGGCTATACAACTATACAATACCAAAATTTACTGCCAACTCTTCACTGAAAACAGTTGTTTCATGAGACTGTTTGACAATTTAACTATTTATTTAACTCTTCTTCAATTTTTGTAAAATTTGTTTACCTTTAGTATTAGTCAACTGCTTGTTGAAGCCTTAATGGTGTAACGACTTAGAAGTAAGGAATGTTCGATGATTTTTTAAGATGTGAGAAAAACGTTCAAATGCCTGAGAAGATAATATAGACTCTATTATAGACGAACATAAACGTAAAGTTACGACCCTTGGAGCGATAGGTAGTTTGCGCTTTTCGAATTATCGAATGTCGATTCCATTTCTAACCGGGATCACATCAAGAGAAGGGATGCTTCCAATTGCGGACACTATCAATTACAGCATTTCATTCTATCTTCAGAGACTCATTATTTTAGACTGTTCCATTAGATTCACGACCCTTTTCCAAATTTATATTTCAACTTATGCTCTTTCTTCCATCCGATAAATGAAATTCAATAAAGTCGTTAGGAAACATCTATCAATTATTTCATTCTATAATGAGTAATTTATTTTATAAATCTATCTTTATTTAACATGAATCGATTTATTTCATTTAAAAATTGTTTAGTAATGAGGGCTTGATATTCTGACCAACTGCTATAATTTCACCTGTCAGCAGATTTAAAAATAATATTAAATATTATAATTCGATAATGTAAATTTGATGGTACTAATTAAGGGATTTTCAGGGAATTTGAATGAATTTTTCATTCAAAATGAAGCACATTTATGTTACAGAGATTGGGTGTGAATAGATTCGATTCCTGCTTTCACATAATAACCTATTTCCAATAAAATCTCCATTGGGAAAAGAGATATTAAATATTCGAATGACAATTTAAAATCATGAGATTATTTTTCTCCATCGGCGAGGATTAGGAAAATATATAAAATAATGCAAAGGACTAGCTCAGTTGAATATTTCACAAAAGTGCATCTTGTTCTATAAAATTTTTAACTTATTTCGGCAGCATTGTACATCAATTTTCTGAATGCAACATTAAAATTTCAACTCTAAATCTTTTGTTAAAGGAGTGAAAAGCTAGAAAATATTTTCATACAAAGAGCTCTCGTCGATTTTCCCGGAGAATTTTATAATACACTCTTAAATTGCCTACCTGGCACGATGTTATATGCATTCCCCAGAAGATTTAGATGGCGGGAGAGAAAATTAAAAAAAGAAACAAAATAAAGGAAGTATGGGAAGAAAAAAAAAGTCATATAGCTCCTCTTCTCGAGGAAATTGGAATTTTCTAAGGTACAAAGTCCTGAAAGGTGTAGTGTGAGCAGGAAGCATTTAGAAAGGTCCACAAAGTTCAAGAAGGCTTTAACCTCACGCGGTTACATATTCTGAAATGGTTTCGTGGATCGGATTCAGATGCTATTTTCGCATCTGTGGGAAATGCAGATGGGGCGTCACGTGATTTGGATCGAGTCCAACTTCTGTGTGCAACATTCGCTCACTTGCTTGCAGAATATCACTATTTGTATGGGAGCTTAAAGCTTAAGGAGACAGTCCCACTCGGTTGCGGAGTACTTTCTTCCGAAACCACTCAGAAGTTTCACTTCTGCGTTATTTTTTTCTTCAGATCACGTAATTCACATTATTTGCAAACCAAATTTTTAATTTATAGCTTATGCTGTCAACTTGTCATTTTTAATGATTACAAATTTTGAGAAATTATTCTCAATTTGATAAAACATCGATTGCCCCACTTGTGATAATCCTTTAAGATCAACTAGTGCTCTCTAAAATTGAATCAGTGGAAGTTCACTGATTTTGCTCTGATTCAAAGAGGCACCTATTCCTATTAATTAATTAAATTAAACCTATTAATTAACCTATTTCAACGACTTCAAAAGAGTTAGATATAGAAATGTGCTTCAAACTAGAATGCAATTCCCTGAAGTTGAATTTTTGACCCAGTTGACTGTTTTTAATAACGAATAGAAGTTAGAGTGTTGTTCAAAAGTATCGGAAAAGTCTTGTCTCAGTTTTACATACATATAAAGTATTTAGGCTTAGAAACGTCAATTTTCATTTTATTTGTACAGTTAAGTTTTAGAAGATACTTTAATAAATTTTCTAACAACTTTCTGATGGAATACAGTAAGTTTCACGTCTCTTCAACTATCTACTTTTTCAGATATTGAAAAACTTGTTATTCTCCAGTGAGGCGTTATTTTAAAACTTTACGTCGTTTCATATTTATATTGAGATGCGAAAATACCCGCCCGTATACTTGAACTTTTCGCATTGACTCATTCCTTGGACATAAATTCCAATTGCAAATGTAGCCCAATATATCCTACATATATGTTTGAGGTAGAACCAGAACATGATGTAATAGACATAATCGGTAGTACATGTAAGCCATGTGGCTTTGTCGAGAGATGACAGGGGCGGATGAGTTGACTGTGTGGCGACTACTATGGCGAATTGCCAAATTCTTACTATACGAAAATAGGTGGAGGTCGTAATCCAGGCCTCTCATTGCTGCGATAAATTTCAAGAAATCTCAAAAAAAAATATCAATTGCTCATCTCCGATTTTTCCGTTTGAAATCTTTAAAGTTCTGAAGAGAAATCAAGAACGCATATATTTTTGGGCAGGAACAAGATATTTAAATCCTAAAACTTTACAAGTTTCACAACAAGTTGCATATAAAATTATTTTAATATCTAAAGAAAAAAGAAATTGGTTAAAGAAAAAAAGATTGTCTGAAGTGCATATATTTATAACAATAAATTTAGATATTAGTTATTGTATTTCCTTTTTCTTTTTCTAAATAAAATATCTCTTACTCACTTTCACCTGCTTTAAGTTTCACCTGCCTGAAGTGATTTGGTTGGAACTTTCCGAATACCAATAGAACACTAGAAATTCAATGCGATAGAACTCAGAGCGAAAAATACACAGGGAAATAAAGAGACTGGTAGCTGGAGGCGGGTTTATGCATATCAAGACCTCTTTGAAAGGGTGGAAAAACTGAATTAAAACTCTCAAAGCAGTAAACGAGAGTGTTTTTGACGGGCAGTATTTCGTTTAGTCTTTTACATATTACTCTCTCGTTCCAAAAGATATTTATTTAAACCTAGAAAAATAATTGTATCCTCATTCTTTATTAACAGTAATCCGAGTCTTAATTTTTATTTTTGCTATAAAACTTTTTTAGAGAAATTTTCCATTCAAAAGCTATACTTTTATTATATTTTACAATTTTTACATTATTTTTACATCTTTTGTTTTGCTTGATATTCTTTTATAATTTTTAAAGGAAAAAGACAATTAGAAAAAAAAGAGGAATAATAATTTGCAAGGCTTTTCAAATAGAATGTTTTGTTGTAAAAAGGGATTTAAATAGCAAACAGGGTTTTATTTGTCGAGCAGGTGTATAAATTCATTCGGATTCAATTGAAGAATCTCTTTTTCAAGCCCTTTATTGAAATATGCTTTTTCAGATTTGATAAAATGTTTTCATGTCTCGTTCGGAATGGTGGGAATGGTCGACATTTAAAAATTTATGAAACATTTAGTAATACGAGTAATGTACAGTGTATTAATTTAATTATTCAAATGGTTAAATCAGAGCGGGCATTTCTGCCGAAAACAGATGGATTTGGGTAATTTAATTCAAATTGCAAAAAGTGTGCCCTCACCTCCTACCAAATTCTAAACCAATCTGACAATTACAAGCAGATATATACGGGAATACAGTCAATAGAATGAGTGCTTCGTGGTGTTACTACCGGTGTATAAATAATTAATGGG
Source organism: Synergus gifuensis (assembly GCA_904066015.1). Classification (NCBI taxonomy): domain Eukaryota; kingdom Metazoa; phylum Arthropoda; class Insecta; order Hymenoptera; family Cynipidae; genus Synergus; species Synergus gifuensis. The sequence goes on from CAJFCO010018458.1 coordinate 300,193, forward strand.
ATCCTCGGCACAGTAACACCATAAAAGTGATGCAGTGCTGGTGGCCAATAAATTGTCCCGATTACCGCTTCCAAATGGGTTAATATCACAGCGCGGAGTTTTTCCAGCCGGGTACCGTGATTTTCGGAAACTCCTATAAATCGCTTAGGTATGGCATAAAAGTCAATGTGAACACTGAAATGGTATTTTAAACTGTTATAATGGGTGTAACAGATTGCGCTTGTTTCCGAGGAGTGGAACATTTAAATTTCATCGCTTGAACAAAAGGGCTGGCTTGATCTTCTTCAATTAGAAATTACATTTTGCAATTGAAAAAAAAACACTTTTCCAGCACATGCTCAATGAAATTGCGAAATTTGAAATATGTATCAGTCCCAATCGACTTCAATTATTGCAATTTAGGGACAAACTTGTTGTCATATTGAGAATTTTTACCATTGAAAACACAAACATGAGGAAGTTTATTAAATTATTTCGAAATAGTCTCAAAATTCTTTGGCTTTTGAGATGTAATTATTTGATAAAATACAATTCCTCTCTGTTGATGCAAAAATATGTTACAGTTAAGAATATAATCATCTTCTGGAATATCCGCGGCTGCCGTGCTGGTTATCGCAATAATGAACTATTGTTTTAGATGCGACTATGGTTATGAAAGCAGACGAGCTCTGCTCATCCATTTCCTCCTCATCTGCAGAGAAGTAGACGTCTGCTTTCCTCTGCACGGGAAAGGTAGGTACGAGCTATAGCTGTTGAATGTTGCATTTATGAATTCTTTTTTTTTCCGCTAAAAGTATCCGGCTACCGGTAGGAGAATTCTCACTGTGGGGAGTGGAGATTAAGTGTTGTAATTTGTTGGAACACTCGATACGTGACCGCAGGTCGGACATTGTACCAGTGGAGCCATATTTTTTTTTTTTTTAAATCGAAGCATTCTGTAGTAGTTCGCCCACAACCTACTAGTCAATACAATCACATATACGCCTGCAATAACAAATGGGTCTTCTTATATAAACGAGGCAAGGAAGCCGGCTTTGGTTGTTGGCGCGGCCAAGAGGACATTTTTCATTTGCCCGCTTTTTGCAGGATCGACGCAGCATGTATGTATCAGCGCCATAGTGTCTACAATACACATATATATATATAATATACATATATTGTGTCCCACAACAAATCCGCCAACAATTTTCCACACAATTGCTTCAGATTATGTTTTTTAAAGCAAAAAAGTTGTTACTAACTTTTCGTTGTTGTTTTACAACACGTATTGATTCCTTCCTTTTATTGACATTGAAATGATTGAAATCAAACTGACCGATCCGAAAGCTTATTTTTTCCCCATAAAACTGACTATTTATTAAATATTCTGAAGTAATTGAATTGTTTTTTGACATGCAATGACCCATTCATCTTATTATTATTATTATCGAAGTCCACATGCAGAATACTAGAAAAGGAGGGAGGAAACGAAGCGACAGGACACTACCAACGAACATGTGAATACGAGATAACTTGAGCTATCGATCCTAGCTCGCAAGCCAATACCTGTTTGCGGAGCACAAAAAAAACCACTCTCGTTCCTCCGGTAACAAAACGTACACATGTTGCTTTTGTATAGATTACAAGCATTTGAAGAGAACATAATTTTAAGTCATAAAAGTACAACATTTAATGAACTAATTTATTTCATTATTCATTATTTATTATAAAAGATAGAGGAATTAAATTCAATAATAGAATCATAAAATCCTCCAATTTCAAACACAAAAGAACCCATTCAATGTATTCATTTTGTCATTGTATAATATAATATATACAAATAGGTAAAACGAAATCTCTAGACTTTCTTATTCTTCGGAAGTTTTCGATTTTTTTTATTTAAGAAAAGAGGTGTAGGTCTATAAAACACTTTCTAAAGAAAAGAGCTTGGATGCTGTTGAAAAGAAGATTTAGAGGGTTTGAAAAATAAGCTTTCTTTGAGTAGTATGCTTTCAGGTTTCAAACATGGAGGTAGGCAGGCGCTACGTACGTTATGTCTTTCACCTTCATCGTTTCGAAAGAGTACGGGGTAGTTACGGCTGATGATTTCGGATAAACCTACGTGGTGCAAGGTCGCGGCACGTACTTGTGTTACCTATCTATAGCGTCTTTCCTTGGTTTCTCAACGGGTGGGAACCAAGAAAAGGAACTACGCATGAGAGAGCACCACTCTGACCCCAGACGCAGCTCAACATGTCGTTGACTGGCGCTGGCGGCCAAATATATGAAACCTGCACGTGGGAACATTTCTTGCAACTCAAGTGCTTCCCTTGCTTCGCCTACGCTGAAATAATAGCCTGAGATATCAAGTTGGATCACCAGCTACTCAAAACTGGAGCAGGATTATAGTTAGTTAATTATAGAACTCGATAACTGTTCCTCTATTATCCTTCTACTCATCATGTCATTTATTTGCATTCAATATTTTATACGAACTAAATTTGATATTTGTAATTTCATCCATACGGCGATGAAATAAGGAAATAAGGATTTAGAGAATTTAAAAAAACGAAATCAACTTCCGGGAAGATATGATACAAACTTAACACGAGAAACTGTTTCATTAAACACCTGGAGTCTCGAGAACTCTCTTCTTGCAGGTCAAAGCTAATGAGTGTCAGCGTAAAGCATTAGGATCGACAACTTTTTGTCTCCTCCCAGTTAAGCAAATTTTTCATTAAATCTTCTTTGCTAAAGAGTATGCATTAGAAAGAACTACAATTTGTGTGAAGATTCATCAACCTTTTACAGTAAAAGTTTTCCAGTTAAAACTCGTCGGTTCTGCTACACATAAAGCTCATGAATATCTGCAATGTAAAACCGCAAATCGATGGAACATCTTGTGGAACTTATAAAGTAATTCATATAAGTGAAAGTAAAGAAGATGTAAGACAAACGATATTTAATTATTTAAATAATTGTCATTTTCTATTGTTGTTCAATTGATTTTGTCCTTTGTATCGAATCTAATAGTTTCGTTTATAGGAGATTTAAAATGTACGATTAAAAAATTAGAAGTTTTTTCCTCCAAAGTACTTTGCAAGAAAGTTTTGTAAATTAATACAAGATTTTTACTTTTCAGGGAAAAAGTTCAGAGAGTAAAAAGAGAAAAGGAACTTAATGATCCATATTCTGAAAGATATTGTAAATTTCATTTAACTATCGTAATATTCGTATGAATGGATTTTTTTCTCGTTAGGAGAGGAGATCGATCAGTGAATATTATCTTAATTGTGTAAAGTATTACGATATTATATTGCAAAAAGGTTATATGAAAATATTATAGAAAATATTATAATATTATATTATAGAAAATATTATAAATCAGTAAACAAATTGTTATCAATTAGGTTTGGCCAATTGATAGTTTGAAGTTTGCAAGCCCTTTCTTTGAAAGTAATTACAGGTGAAAAATCAATGCCAGAATAGCATGTGAGTCGACACTAATGTTGTTCAAGTACTAGGGCACACAAGTTTTAAAGAGCATGTCTCAGGTATGCGTCGCGTGAGCGTAACCAATTCTGGTTTTCCTCTCATACACCAGGAACCAGGGTTAATGATCGTAGTTCAAGCAGAAAATTAATTTCAGTTTCACGTTCTTTGTTAATTTAAACTAGTTCAAAAATTCTATTTTCCAACACCTTAGCTTCACGTAGTACTTAGGTGTTACAGAATAAAATAATACGTAACAAGCACGAACATCGAAACATTTTTACACCTCAATACTATGATATATTCAATTTCGAACAGGTGTCAATCATTTAATATGGTAAATAATTGTATTATCGAATGAATGAATTAAAAAAGCGTACTTAAATATTAAGAAAGTGAAATTTACATATGAAATTTGAATTTATTTATTAAATTCGATGAAGCACATTTAAAATAAATTAACTTAAATTTCTACAAGAGAAATTTATGAGAGAAATTAAAGAATCAAACATTGAACGAAATATCTCAACCTTCACATCTCTATTCGTCTCAATCCTTCCTAATTGACTCATACCAGCTCGAGTAAATCCTAAGCTTATATCTGTGTATGTCTCTGCTCCCAGTTCTCAAGAAATCAAGGTGTAAGAACTGTCGAGACTTGTCAGGAGAACCGTCGTATCTTCTGATTTCAGTCTGAAATAAGATCGGCTGGCGAAAGGTCGCCTGACTGAGGACTCAACACTTCAGACGGATGCCAATTTCAGCATCCAGCGCTGCACTCGAAGCGCAAATCTATTTTTCTCTTCAATAGATGAAAAATTTGCATGCCTGCACAGAGAAGACAATCCCTTGGAATTGTATTCTGCAAGTGTGTATGCGTATCAATAGAAAAAGGAGTTCGAAGATTGACATCGATTACAAATTTATATGTCGTTTATCAAGTGTTGGGAAATTTTGTTGTAATTCACGAGTGATTAGTAAATTAGTGGTCGACTTTTCACTAATTCAGATTTTGAGGAAATTAGACATGGAATTTTAAAAATTCTTTGATTGGAAATTGTTTAGAATCCTCTGCACGGAGAAAACTGGATAGTCAAACTGATCATCTGCTGGAGGGTCAAATTTAGGACAGCCTTCTAAGATAGTCAGCCTGAATATCTGGGATAGTAAAGTCGATTATCCCTATGTTCAAATTGTATATCCATGATATTCAGATTAACTATCTTAGAAGACTGTCCTATAGTATACACTTCAGATAATCAGTTTGACTATCCATTTTTCTCCATGTGAACACTTAAAATATTAAGTGCCTAAAAGCAGCTACATAATGCAGATTGATTTTCATGTTATATGGAATTTTTGGACTTAAATTCCAATTTTCAACATCTGATGGGTGCATGTGTGGACAAATATTAATTTGCAGGTTGCCTCGTGATTAGATTTGCTTTGATAGATAGAGCTTTGATGCGAAAAGCTCACAGTGAATTTTAAAAAAGAGTGGGTGAAGCGTGGTGGCGATGAATAATTCACCGAAAAGAAATAAAATCGACCCTTGGGCGTCGGAACAAATCATGGTACATTACTGATGTTATAAGAAGAGTAGGTGAGCTTCCCCAGCGGCTGTTTCGTATCAGGACGCGCTATTCCGTTGCGCTCAACGTGTCCGACTTGGTGATAAATCTTATTTATGAGCCTTCGAAGCTTGATTCGTTGCCAGGAGCGTTAAAAGCTCGCTTTGGATGGAGGTAGCTTGAGCTTCTGCTGACTTGAGACTTGTATGGCTGAATTAGTCGCTTAACGCGCGTATCTTTTGTTACCATTGCTCGTAAAGTTTACATAGTACTCGGCTATTCGTGAATATAGTCGCCCCTAACGCATTCTCCTAATTAATGACACCTTAATGCGTCCCAGCCTCGAGCTTTTCTTCCTTCGTCCAAGGAGCGTCACCGCCGCTTTACCGGATCTCAATTTACCCTTTCGGCGCAATAATGAATGAGCTCGCCCCGATCTCGTGAAAGCTTAATTAAATTTTCGAAAGTCTAAAGCTAATTGAGTGATTCATTGCGGCCCAGGTCCATTCGCAAATGGTCTGCGAACGAGTTCGTTCGCTGGTCTTTACGTTCCGTTAATTCCTCGTGACTCCAGTCATGAATCTTAGATTTTGGGGCTTTAGTTGCTCGTTTGTAGAAATTCAAAGGGACTATTGATCATTTTTGCAAATTATAACATTTCTCATAATTTTTTTATGTGGATTGTAGAGAAATTATGTTTTGAAGGAGTCAAAAGTTCAATTACTTTTTAAGTATCCTTTTGACAGACAATTTATGAATTTATTGACTTTAGGAGAAGGAATATTTTAAATTCTTACAATGTGTAATTCTAGACTTCATATAGTATATAAATTCCAAGCTCGTCAGACTTTTAATGCACTGTATGAAAATAATCTCTAATGCAAATGAAATGGAAAAATGAAATATTTTTCCAAATGTAGCTCTCTTCACGTCAACTTAATGAGTCGAGTTTTTCTATGAATATTACGACTGGCACGAAGACTTGATGAAAACAGAGAAATAAACCATACTAGCGGAATCGAGCTAAACTTTATTCATTCTTTTTGTCCTCTATATTTATTTTTATATCTTTTTTCGTTACTGATGTACATAGAACACTGCGCCACCAAATACAGCACACAATTCGTCTCCTTCGGGACTCACGTACTAGTTCGAATATACTCCGTTTAGATAACGATTCTGCTGTTTCCAACAAAAGGTCTACTCGAAAACAGTTTCGGACGTATACCTATTGTATTATTGCACTACATACTTTGTGAAAGCACGTTTCTAGTATGAATATTGCAGTATATTTTTTCGATTTGTCCTCTTTAATAATTGAAAATATGTAGAAATATGTACATTCTTAGCAAGAATTTTAAATTAACTAAAAAATAATAAAGTAACTTAAGGCATTTATTCAATATTTTTAATCTATCCATTTCACATTCAGAACCTCTCATTACCCTCGCAGGATTCTTTCAATTCCTCAGTAGCTACCACAAAGCCAATCATGCTACAGCTTCCTCCTCTAATACAATTTGCAGCTTGATTGACTCGAAGTATTAATATTAATAAATTAAGAACGAAGAATTTTAATCTCTTAGGGAGAACTCAAATATATTACACAGCGAGTTTTCTAGTTTATTACTTGAAAAATAATTCTTCCTAAAGAAGATAAATATTGATTGCGGTTTCAATAAATACGACACTCAGAGTCCACCCTAGCTCCACCAATCTCACCCTCTAGAAAGTTATGAGTTTTGATCAACTTTCGTAACATTTAAATACTAAAGTCGATATTTCCTGAGAGCTTTAGTATTCGAGCGCCTCGCTTAAATAACTTTTAATACCATCCCACGACTTACCGATTAATATTGATTGGAGAAGGAAAGGCTCTTACATTTTTAACTCTACACACTTTGACCGAGCAAGATTTTTCCTTTGCTTCAAGAAGTTGAGCACTACCTACTTAGTTCTTTAAGAAACTTCTAGAAAGTGTACATTCCACTTTGTTTTTCCATTATACTTAGATAAGGGAGGGTAAATAAGAAATAAATAAGAGTAATCGATACTAAGTAGCACTGAAATTTATAGTCAGGTGCTTACTATGCCAGTTGATCCTTAATATGTGATTGGATGATACTGATTTGAGAGAAGGAAGAAGGTATAACATAAAGATGTAAACTTAAAGGTACGATCTTTTCTTTAAAGAGCTTCAGGCCATTGAAATTTAGTTTTATTCTCGGTTCAAGTATATTTTCAAGTAAAAGAAGGCAGAATGAAAAATTCTGATTGCTCTTCGATTCAGCTCACTTTCTAGCTAAAAAATTCTTATTTTAAAGAGAAAAAATATTGTTTAAAGTACAGCACGAATATGAATTCAATATAGAAAATATGATACTCGAATATGAGTAAGATATGAGTATGTGTAAGATAATAACAGTTATGGATTCTAGTTCAAGAGGTCTTACTCCCGTGTTAATGGAAATGGCTCAAAAGAGCTTGCAAACGTAGTGTGCGCTTCATATAAAACAAAAGGCTCCAAGTTTAGTGCAGGGGTCTGCTTTCAGTCGAGAATACAAAAGGAGTGAAGAAGAATCATGCTTTCATGCTCCCAAAAATACAAACATAGGCTAATAGAACTCGTAATTAACTAATTATAATAGACTGACATATGAAAATACTTTGTTGGAAATACTTAATTAAAAGTATAACTAAATTGTAAGTCAAGATTCGGAATGTTGGACAGGAAAGGACAACTTTTCCCTTTTCTAATTTAGTGTGTTCCAATATATATATAGAAAAAAAAAAAGAAAAAAACCTGATAAAAAATAAATGACGTATGTATTTTTCGCATGAACTTATATTTTGAAATCTTCGATTGAATATCCGGACTAAACCTTTCGTTTTCTGTTCGTGACAGAATGCTCCCATTTTAAATGGTCAATAGCCTTTTTTTGTCTCAACTGGTATTGTCGTTGTATTGCGGTAACATTTCCGGAGGGTGGGTCACACGATATTGCCGCCGAAGGAGGCATCTTATTCTCTTCTTGTCTGGGCTGAAGAAAATGTAAAAGGCAAGGAGGTTCCGGTGTAGATACGTCTACCGTAATATGCATATCATGGAGTAATAGTAAGGAGAAAAAACTCCAATGCGAGTGCGAATCGAAAGTGATGCTCAGTTTTTCGGACATAATAAGGGGGGAGGACGTACGCTAATGTAAAAGCTGGTCGTTTGGGTTTCAGTGGAATATCTGCGAAAGCTGTATGATATTCAGTTTTTGGCGCTAAGTTTGAATCATGATAAAGTTTAGAATATCAAACAATATCAATATAATATAATATATATACATATAATATATATCATTATATAATATCAAAGCTAATTGTAGTTTTGCATGTTTTTTCTTAAGAATTTATAAATTTCTACACAACATTAATAAATGGGAAAATTTACGCCAAAAAAAAAAGTTTTAGTTTCTCATAGTTTGAAATCGATTTTTGTAGAAAAGTACGAACTTCTCTAAAAGAGTAATTAAAACCTGCCATTTGCAGAATCTATATTCATAGTTTTTAATAATTTTTTTTAACTATTTACAAATTTCTACACAAAATTATTTCTACATAACATGAAGGGTGTTGGAGCCAAGTTTTAATCTAAAAATTCGATTTCTTCATTTTACTCAACAAGTATTAAATTTGGAATTTTTTCCCTCTGTAGAATTAATCAATTTTAACTTGAATTATGCGTACAGAGCATTCTCATTGCGCGCTTGTGCTCTTCGTGAATCTTGTGCTTTACAGGACGCTTGAACCTATATGTTTTTTTTTAAATTTAATTAAAGTATATATTTTTTATATATAATTTATATTTTTATATTTTGATTTATTTTTTTATATTTGTAATTTATACTTTTATATATTATTTAAAATTTAATTAAATTAAATTTAAATTAAATTAAATTACTGCTTTGAATGCAAGAGTTAACTAATTTACTTAAGGTTCTATCGACCTTAAGGAGCACATTCTCATCAGGGCACTCGCGCTTCGCGCTCGATATTTGATTTAAAGCTTGCGCTTCGCGCTCGGCTCTGTTTAACAATATTTTTCATGATTAAAACGAAAACTACTCATCCTATTGAAAAATGGCCAAAGGAGAATTTGTAGATCTTTCTAAGTCCAATAATTATGTTTCTTATCATTTTATCTGCATCTCGCGTTATTTGGCTCAAAATTTGAATTTTCGATTTTTTAAGGAAATTCAAAAAGTTGTTATGCCGATCCTATAGGGCGTTCAAAAAGAAACATTTTTCATCTTTAGAATTTTTTTCATATCGTGCGTTGTTTGGCTTCTAATTTAAGTTTTCTTTCATTTTTTTGGATTTTCAAAATGTTATAAGTCTTTCAATTCTTTTTTTATCCAAACAAGTCATTAAGAAAAATTGTTCAACTTTTTGAGTACTACGAACATACGTCATTAGAATTTTTAGATTAAAAGAAAAAGTGGTGGCCAACGAACTTGACCTTCATTTTAGGACACTAAAAGAGTATGCCAAAGGACAATCCAATCGGTCAATTCTTTCGAAAGTTATTGTGCTCACAAACTAAAAATCTACACACACACACACACACACGCGCGCGCGCGTAAAAACATGTTTTTCGGGTTTAGGGGGTCCCAAAACGTGGACATTTGTCAAAAACTGGGGGGGTCAAATTTTACACAAATCTAATACCTTCTCTGATGAGAATGTAAAAATGAAAATCTTTAATTTTGAAGTTAGAGTTTGAATACTTCGTTTTATGCAAAAAATATCCAAATTAAATATTATTTCGCTACGTATGCAGTTTTATATTTGATAAAAGATTAGCGCTACAGAGCGAAAGAATATTTATATTTTTTGCATAAAACGAAGAATTCAAACTCTAACTTCAAAATTGAAGATTTTCATTTTTTGAAAAATATTTGAATTAGATATTTGCTCGCTCTGTACGCATAATTCAAGTTAAAAATTGATTAATTCTACAGAGGGAAAAAATTCCAAATTTAATATTTGTAAATAGTTAAAAAAAATTATTAAAAACTGAGCATCACTTGTGTGGAACGCAGTTTTTTCTCCTTACTATTACTCCATGATCGTAATATGACATGAAAGTGAAGTTTGCAACGTGCATGTGAAATAAAAAAAAAAAAAACAAAATATTCCGTTTGATGTTTATAGTATTGGAATAGATTATAGGGCATGTAAAAAAAACTGTTTTTTTGTGCATTAATTAGTAATCAAAGGTCAAAACTTCACGATTAATATTTTATTTTAGATAAGAAGTTTATTTTAAAAATAAATCAATGAGCATTTTGAAAGTAATTTTTCCCAAATTCCTAGTGTTATAAATATTGCTTGTCAAAATTAATTTGGTCGATTGTCCATACTCCACATATTTCATTTTTCCTCACCTCTATTTGATCAAATTTCCATTTTTCCGAATTATCATTAGGCAGAAACTTGTATGTACTTGTTTGAAGAGCAATTCGGTGCAATTTCTCTTTTTCTGATATTTTTTAATCAACCTCCATTTGTCAAAAATGATTTTAAAAATTGTAATAATAAAGGAAACTAATTCCTCAATTAACCAAAAATAATAACTTAAATTCAGACTGTGTTTTCTTGTTTTTATTTCTGGAATATGTCACTTTAAACTAAAACCGACTTTCTGAAGATTGCTCTCCTATTCGTTGAATGCAATTATGAAATATTTCACCGCTTTTATGGTGAAAATGGCTCACGGCACTTGCACTTATCTAGTTTTCCCTGCCGCATTTCCTTAATTTGCACCAATTAGGAGCAATAAAAAGGCAAGAGGAATAGAAAAAAAAAAAAATTTGTTTATAGACAATTACCTATAAACAAATTGGCAAATGGTTTCATTTCGAAAACCTGAGTTTTATCACCAAATGATAGGAGGTAATAAATAAAGCGGCGATGGTCTCGCAATTGCGCCAGCGATATTAAATAGTTCTACGATTTTGATTCTCATTTTTTTAGGATTAGCAGATTCGGCTTTTCATTGTTTTTAATCCGCTTGCAATTCGCATCGCTGGCCACTTGAGGCAGCGAGAAGTGTTTCTATCAGAAGTAACTAGCAAAATAATTCTCGCTATAATTCAATTAGTCGCTTGCAACCATTTACAACCTTCATCACACCAGAAACGCGCTCTTTTTGTTGGCTCCAATGTGGATGTTTCGACGTTTTAATTAAAACCGGAATTACAATGCGCTTCCAAGCACTTTTAATCACTTTATGAATTCCACTGTGTCACTTCACATTATTTAAATTAGAATTTAGGTATCTGATTTTATTTGTTATTCAAAAACGTAAGATTCTCACTTAATATGTTTCTCTTCCTAATGAATAATGAATATAGTAAAGCTAGGAATCTAATTAGCCTAGATGAATTAATTTTGTGTGACAAGTATTCTCAAATATTGCTGCTTTAATAAACATTGTATGCTAATTAAGGCTGCACTGTATTAATATGTTGTTGCAGACTCGAGGAAAATTTCTCCGGGATAAAAATAATAAGCTTCATTATCACGAATCATCCTACACAACGTCATTTATAAATCTTTGATGTAAATATTAATATCAGCATGAAGGCTATCTTTTTCTATAACATATTTCTCTAGTACTGAAGGAAGGTAAGGCCTTGACAAAAAACTGAATATACATATGATCCCTCGAGAAGAGCATACAAGTATATCGTTGACTCGTTCATTCCGTGCGCTAATGAGAACGAAGCACTCCATTAAGTCAAACGATGTTAGAAGTAACGAAATCTACCATCAAAGGAACTATACTGCAATGCGATATCGCGAACCAAGGCTCTGTAATCCAGTCTGTCTTGACACGTTGGCGTTCAAGGCAATTTATTGCAGTGCACCTTACATTTCTCAAGCCAAGGGTCTGAGGAATGTACTGGATTTTTCCTAAATCCGATGTACATAAAGTTTACTTTAAGGCTACTATTTGCGACAGATCTTTCTCTTTTTTATGTGAATTTGTAAGGCAAAATATTAACCAGATCTTATCCTTTACCGCTACAAAGTAAAAATCTGTTTTGATTTTTAGAATAAAGTTTTACTTATACGTATCATTTCAGGAACGAATTTTGGTACTAAAATAGGACGCTTCTAAAACAGTCCAACTTTTATTTTATGCCGGAAAATATCATTTTATTACCACTTTTCGATATTAAAAGAGGACCAAGCGAGTATCATTCATAAGTATAAAGGTTGCATCAATAAAACTCCCTTGAGAATAATTTCAGTTTGCTAACGCGGATCATTGCTCAACCTGAATATTAAATCTAAAATAGTACCTCGGATTATATTAGAACGCCCAAAATATGATCCCCAGTCTTAAAGAAACTCTGGTATTTATAGTGATTTCCATCAATTTATGAATTAATCCCAAGTTGAAAGAACCTAAAATTCACATTGCACACATGTTTAAACTTGTCAAACATTAAACTTGTCAAACTTGAAAATTTATTCATGTAAGATAATGGGGCGCACCCCTAGAGAGTGAATTCTCGAAAGCCTATTATGTATATCTCGCAACGATATTCTCGGCCAATTGAGTTTAGCAGTGCTTCGTTAGAATCTGTCTAGGATAGAGTGAACATCATCAGGATTGGTCGGACGGTATTCCACTGCTGCGACCGCGAAATGGCGAATAATACGATCTGGCTGGGTGTGGTTACAGCTTTAATTCTTTCTCTAGTCGCTTCCCTACTTCGCAAGTTGGCGCGGGCGTGGTGAGACCCCTTTTTATTTCGAACCGTGTGGTGGTAAGTGTCCAACCCGGTTGCGATTATAGGTCAACCGAGTACCAAGAATGCAAGACGACCCCGTCTAGTGAATGTGTAAGTATATATAATAAAAAGAAAGAATCCGACTTAAAAACCCATACGCCATTTGAAGCGAAAAATTATATTTGCTTTGGAATATTGCGAATTTGGGTTAATTAAACCTGGAAGATTTAATTAACCTAGACTTTCTCGTAAACTATATTAAGTTAATCCAATCGCAAATCAATAAAAAAGTATAGTTATATGTATAAGTATTTATAAATATATATTGTCTGAGTAATTTCGATCCCGCTGTATTTCTATGGTTAAATTCACATTTATCGACGTTTGTTTCGTCGAAGGATCTTTTTCTGTCCAGGTGAGGATGCGTTATATATTCATTGATTTCAATTAATGCATATTCAATTTAGTTTATATAATTCCCGAAGCTTTCAATTACAAAGATTAAAAAGCCAGTATTTTAAAACCAGGTCTAATTTAGCGAGGCCTGGACTACTTAGGTCGGGAAATTTCTGCATGGATAGAAAGGATATAAAGTAACTTGTAAACTACAAGGAAGAAGCATCTCCATGCTAAAGTTGCTTCAATCGGCACTTGTTAATTAATTATTCTAGTCGGAAACTTTCTGTCTCTGAATGATTGCTTTGTTTGAACTTTTCACGCGGAATACCAATAAAGCTTGGTTCTCTTTTGTTGTTGTAAATTTTTAATAAAAAGTGGTAATTGAAGCAACAAAAAAAATCTTGAAGTAGTGTGCTATACATTTTTTTCAAATTTATAACATTTCGCAATTTTCAGAAAAGAAATATATGATATAGACTGAAGAGATGTAAGAGATATAAGTATATTCTCATGATTGTAAGAGCCTTCCGAGTTTCTTGAAATATCTTGTGAATCGCGTATAACAGAAGGTTCCAGAACACGCTTCAATTTTCTCTAGTACATGAAAGAAGATCCTTAGATTAAAAAATAAAAAAAGACAGAAACAAAAATGAAAATTGTATAAAGAGATAGATGGAAAATTGCACACACTAATTTATATAAAAATTATAAATAATGGATTTGGAACAAAGTTTTACGATTATCAAATATTTTATTTGATAATAAATGCATTTCTTTTTGAATATTTGGAAGCTTTCAACAGAATAGTGAACTCAGTTCGAAATACTGACTGTGGTCCGTTTTGAAAACATAAAAATTTAAAAGCTTTGGTACATTAACTTCTAAGCTCTCGATTTTGATGTATGAAAAAGCTTTGACATTTTCATGCCCGCTACACAGGCATAAAAAGGTCAGCTCACATCTCTTTTATGCATTTCTGACAATTTTCCGTCGCCACTCAATTTGAGATTGCGGCTTGAGTTCATATTCTACATTATTGTCGATAACACCTTGCTGGATAATAAATGCGAATGAAGCGTGACCTTTTTGCTAGCTCACACCCAGAGATAATGGTGGTAGTCGCACGCGACAGGGTTTGCACCCTAGAGTGAGCCTCACTTATACGAAAGAGGCTTGGGCTCACGAGCAAAAGCGACCTCGATTCGTACGAATGCAAATTACTGCTAGGTTTCATTCCATTTCCTTCTATTCCACTGCACTTCAGCTTTCAGGTCCCCAGCGGGTCATTTGATCCTCTCGAAGTGATGCCGACGAATTCTCCTTCGATTCGATGAAAAAGAATTTGCTTCCTGTAATTTATCTAATGAAATTTCTCATTCAATCATTAGAAATTCGTAGTACTATTACCAATCCATGTATACATCCGCAAATAGAAGGGTTGGCTTAGAAACGTCTCTACCTGTTCCTTTTGCTCCATTTGTCATGTGTCAGAATATCTTCCGGTCCTGTTAACTTGGTAACTTATCGCTCATATCAATCTAGTGAATCGCACAGTGGTTTGAAATTGTTGTCTCGTGTTTCTGAGCTTCAATATGCGTTTACCAAGATACATTGAAGACATTAGCATTAAAATGATCCATGATGATAATGATAATGAAAGATGTATTCTAGTTTCCGTGAATCATGAATTCCTGTTGAAGATGTCTGCATCCTATGCATAAAATAGTTAAGCTGATTTATGAAAAGAAGATCAAACTAGAGATACTACTTTTCAATCCTATTCATCAGAATTAACATTAAACATAAAAGGGAAAACTGCAGCTCTTTTCGTTGATAGGATCAATGGGCATTTCGATAATATGTATAATAGTTCGTTTTTTAAGAATCTTCTTATTTCTAATTGCATCTATTTTATCTCTTTACTTCAGATTAAAAGTAGTCTGTAATAGTGTCATAGTACAGACAATTGTTTTGTCATGATTCTCAGCTCTTTTTATTCCCATGAAATGATCAGAATTTTTATTAACGATTCGAACAGCATGAAACATTCGATTGAAAACATGTCATTCCCATTTGCCTTTAGGCTAACTAGATACAAGCCCAGAATCGCGTTGAAGACTGACAGTTCATCAATCTGAAAATTGGAGAAGCAGTAAACTTTGAAACAAATGAGAAAATTTTGGAATTATTCTTGAATTACAATAAGCCAAATATCTCTGGTTTTTATAAGATTTAATGAATTTCAAAAGAGCCAGTTTTCATGCGTACAGAAACTGTTACTGACGAACCTCAATATTCCAAAAACTAAATATGTATGAAAAACCTCTCTTTAAATAAGAATTCTTATTTCAAACGGACTTTTCAATTTATTTCTATTTCGTCCATTGTCATCATTCTACACCACCTCCCATAAATTTGACGAGAGGCAACCCCTAAGTGAAATTTGAAGAAGCAAATAATGGAAGAATAGATTAGGAGCTTCGTGGTCAACAGTCTCTAGTGACCCCCATCTTGGAGTCAAGGTAGTGAAAGATATCACGACTATCCAGCTTCAGATCCTCGTTCGGGCTGTATCGTTGCCTCGGCTACGTAACGACATAACGAGTTGTCTACATGGGCTTAATTCAAACGACCCTAAGCCGGGGGACGGAGAAGCTGGAGGCGGACGTCGTTTCCAAGCGAGGGTGGGGTGCCTCCAGCGTTTGGTGAATCGAGTTCGTGCTTCGAGTATCAACCAACTAAGAATCTTCCCCGCGGCTAGGCAAACGTTTGTGGCTTCCACCTTTCCAACCCTACCAACATGGTACCAAAAGCTTCTCTACATATATCTTCTTTGTTACATCACATAAACATAACACTCCTCTACCTATCTGTGTCAGCCCGATATAGCTGAATTCGTTAAGTCCACAATAACCGTTACAAATCATTCCGTTCTCAAAATAAAATCTCTTCGTGCGAATAAAATATATTAAAGAGATACGCAGCTAATTCGCTTATGCATAAGAGAGGGTGAAAACACTCTTTGTATAATATTGGAACAAAGTTTTTTGGTAAATGATTTTGTGGAATTTTATATTTTATATTTTATTTTGTAATGTGATGCTTATTTTCGATTATAAAAAGGTGGGAAGTTTCGAAAAGGGGATTGGAAAAAGGGATGGGAAAATATCAGTGTGCAAGGAAAGAAGAGACAAGCTTGCAAAAGATGGAAGAGTTTTTGAAAGTTTGATGTTGGAAAAAAGAGGGTTGGAAAGAAGAATTTTAAAATGGAGTCGATAGTTAAGTAAAAGAAAAGTTCTGTACATTTAGTTCAAGCTCCATCTTTGAAATTATACATTCTTTAAAAAATAAAGGGTCCAGGAAATACCATTTGGACACAAATGGAAGGAGAATTGTAGTCTTATACTCTGTGAAAGGGTGAGATTCTACTATTAGGGGTAGTATTCTTTATTGGAATTATAACGTGCGATTCGTTTTATTGCTATTTGATTACTCTGATGAATTTTACCATTTACAACAGTTCTTTTATGGTTCTTGATTAAGAATCGTATCTCTAAGATCGAAAAGAAAAAGAATATTAAATTAAGCAGTATAAAGTGCTTATAAACCATTACTTTGAACGCTTGTATTTTATCGTCATGAAATATTCCATGGAAAAATTGATTGTCTTTAAGGAAAATAAACGATCACTGTGTTCTAACGCTATAGGGTTTCTAAAAATCCTATGAAGATTTTTATCCTAAAATAGAGAGAGAGTTATCAAAACATATATTTGGGCCACCCTTATTCATGAATTCTTAAATATATGAACTGAACAAGAAAGGTTCTAGAAGCTTCAACGAATATATATTCTTCATTATTGAAAAATTGGACTCGGATATTTTTTTACTTTTAGAAAATACATAGAAATTGATGGAAGAATAAGTCTAAGAGTTTAATGAGATGATAAATTATAATTCAATAAAAAAGTTTGTTGCTTATCTGAGGAACATATTTAATGATTTTATAGTCACATAAAAGTATTTTGGGAAATCTCGTGAAGGTCGACAATTCTTTTTCTGAGCACGGATTTCAACCCCTCAGCATGAAAAGGTAATGAAGATGGAGAGGTTGTAACGAAATAATTAATACGCCACTTTTTTTCGAATGCACATCTTGATCCTGCAGGAGTTGAGAATGAGGGGTTAACGTTTCACAAACTCCTCGCTCAATTATTGCAATCAAAGAGAAAGACCATTCTATTGAATAATTATATATATATATATATATATATATATATATATATATATATATATTATCAATGTAACTGTGATCCTTATATAACATGTTTTCGTTATCTACTTGCAGACATTACTAGGAAAATAAACATCCTACAAAAAAAAATTGAATTAGAAAAAATCTGAATGAAGCTCTGCATCAAATAAAAATTGAAACGCAGTAAATGCAGGAGGTATGCATTTGCCACATAAATTGGGAATGATAGTAGTAGTGACGTATGAGCTTCGATACATCACTCTCTTTGCTAGCAGGTGACATGAACCCAGATAGATACAGCCGCGCTCTCTATTCGAAATCCACTTTTTTTACTCTTGCTTCCATAATTTTAGCATCGACTTTATTTCTATCATGGTTCGTTGTACACATTTTTGTTGGCACTGCTAGCGTTATTCCCCATCAGATACCAACTGTCAGTACTGGAATATGCAGAAGTATTGTAGGAAAAATTTTTTGTGATCTAACAAACTTATCTTTTCTACCACGAAACTAATTTTTGGAAACAAATTGAGTGAAAGAACTTGAAATTTGCACAAATTAAAAGCAAATACAAACTTAAAATACATTACATTTCAATTTGAATTCATCAAGAGCTGTATTCAATCTTTTTATTATATAAAATTTTATTTAACTTGATATATCAAAGTAAAATATCGGGTTTTTCACTCTTTTCATGCGTTACATCTCTTTTGGAGATTTATTTAGATTCTACGGATTGAAATTGCTTATAGTTTTTGAGAATAATCATAACAAGCGCACATAGTGCGTTTATTGTTCTTGAAATATCAGCTTACTGCTTTTTTAGTCATTTGATCAATGCAGGTTCAATTTAATTAATAAACTCTCATTCTTCCATAAATGAATTGAAAACCAAATTTTAGAATGTATCCCTTGAAGACTGCAATTGACGAACGCTTCGTTAGTTCCAATTTACTGTACTTGAACCGTGTTTTAGATGAACTTAATAGCAACTACGTTGGGTAAAGTCAAACTTCCGAAGATTAACTTCAGCTGCAGGGTTGAACTAACGCAAGTTAAGTGACCTAATATGAGCTACTGTTTGTAATACGATTATAACAGCATACCGTGTGCTCATAATTGTCTACCAATATGATACATGTATCTAGGATTATTAAATATACGAGCTTCCACGAAATATGTCAACCCTAAATATTATTCAGTGTTAATCGGATATTCGAATTTGGTAAATAATAGGATTCATCTTTAAAATAGAAATCCAGAGAGAACACTCAATCACACATTGTTTGTTGGATTAAATAACATCTATACTCGCTATACTGCAAAATATGGCATAATAAACATTTCACGAAATGAAAAGCAAACTGACCTGATTTTTAATATTTATCACCGAATAAAAGCGCCACTTATTTTCCAAAAATTGACATGGAAATTATTAATTAAGTAAACTCCCAGGTTTGAAAATAATTAGAAAATGTGGTAAAACATTATAATTTTACGTTAATTACGAAGCAAATTATTAGAAAGGGATAGCTACTTGTTCGTATCATGATCAGCATTAGTTAGATCAGTATCAAATGACAGATTTTCTCCATTAGGAGGTGAAGCTATAAAATGGAATCTATAATAAAAAGATGAAGAAATTTTTATAAAATTCCATGCCATTATCCAATTTAAAAATGAAAAGAAAGAAAGATTCACAAAGTAAAGTTGCTGCAAAACAAGAAAATTATTTTATTATTTATTATTTAATTGATATTAGGCAGACCTATATCGATATTCGATATATGTATATTCTCTTCAGTGAAATATTTATTATTAGAGAATGCACGCTCAAAAAACCGTGTCACATTTTTTCAAAAAAAAAGACCCACTGTCTTTAATAGTTTAAGTTTACTAACTCTCTCCTTGTAGAGAGCTTCCAATTAAAAATTTAATTATATTCATAACTGCAGGTAAGTGTGGAAAGTAATTAGAGCTAGTAAATATATAAATATTATCCAGTAAGTTAGTAAAGTCGGATAAACTTTTGAAAAAGTAGATCGTTTTTCGCAGAAGTCAAAGTTGGTAATTGGAATCTTTCGGTATCTTTTAATATACTAAGTCGAGGTGCACTCGAATGATAGAATTTCCTTATCATTCCACGTGAATGCACACTTAAATCATTTAATATACCAAGTGAAAACTGGAACAATTTTCCATTAAGAGGTGTTCAGAGACTAATAAAAAAATTCTACTTCAGTGAGAATTTCTAAAAAGGAATAAACAAAATGAAAAAATTAGGTTTTAACTCTGAATTCGCGAACTGATTTGCATTTTAGTATCTTAAAAGAGAGCAAGTTTACAATAAATCTTTCCAAGAAAATTTTCAAAACAGAAGAAATATTTCTTGTGTTGCTGACAAATAATCTGGTGAATAAATCCTTTGTGGAAAAGGACCAACAACAGTGTTAATAAAAATTGCAATCTTTTTTTTTTTTTTTTCCCTCCCTGCTGTTATTCTCAGTCTTTTCTTTTTCCCGGTTAAGCAGACTGTTAATTTAAAGTGGTAGAAGCGCACTCCATTTTACGCTTATCAATCTTAGTTATAAAGTTTAAATGAAATTAGTTTTTGGTATGTCGGACAACTACGTATATAACGGCCAGAATATATGCTTTACGTAACTTTCATTCTACTCTGCTGTCCCTTTACAGGAAACGTTTTACTGCACACGGAAATAATTACTGCGTTAGTTCACACGGTAATAATAATTAAGAGCGTACTTTTCGCGTTGGGCGTTCGATGTAATGCTTAACAAAGTGGGATAGCGCAATACCACTCTAGGAACGAAACTCTAATCAGGATTTCTAACGTAACGCTAACTCGTTCTTAAATTTTTCATAAATCTTTCGCAGATCTGGGATTTCAGTTCCTCAGACACAATCAGTACGTAACGCTATTAATTTCCAGGTTCAAGTTCTTACAATCTTTTATAACATAAAAGTCTTTGTTAATCTCAGGAGAAATATCTTCTTAATAACCAAAAATTAATAAAGGGGATTTATTTGAGTCTTTTCAATTACTTCTATAATTTTTATACGATTGGACTTAAAATAGTTGAGAAAATTCTGGTCTAATACTAAAAGAATAAAATTTCAAGGAAAATAATTATTTAATAATAGACGTTAACGTTCAATTCCAAGCACAAGTCTGCCATTGTACCTTTAGAAGGTACATTTTCAACAAATTCTAACCACTTTAATTTAAAATTAAACTATTTCAATTTATGCGTCAGACCTTCAATTTTTAAATTGGAGTTTAATTTAGATTTAACAATTTACCACAATTTAAAACGTAATCAATTTTAATTTTCAAATTATTCAATAATTGGCAAGTTTCATTTTCATATATTGAGAGGATTTCCATTGGAAAGCGATCATTTTGTTCATTATAGCTGTCAATTTCTATTTGAAATATTTTTTAATTATATAAAATGAATTAAGAGGTAATTTTTTCAGTAAAAAAAAATCATTTTGAAAATTGAGAGAAGTAGAAACTTATCTCTTGCCTGGATTTGATTCGGAATCTCAGTATTGGCACATACATCACACTGATAGTTTACGAAGAGTAGAGACTTGAGAAATCTAGGTCAGCACCTATTTCCAGAGTTCTCAAAATTGTCACAAAATTGTCGCTGACTAACTTTCTCCTTATACCTAAGTATCATGTTTCGTCTGCATGCACTTTTGCGTCACCGATTTTCACACATAAATCAGGGTTATATGTACACTCACTATATATACACTACACTGTCTATAGAAGAAAAGCTTAGTGACGCCAACAACGTATCAGATACGTGACTTGGATAGGATAGTCTTCTGTAAGCTCAACTTATCGGCCAATGAAACGATCGTCCACCTCTGCATCGACCAAGCTTTACCTTCTATTGTATAATATAAACGGGCTCGAGAAATACAAAAACGATTGAAGCTTCCAAGCCTAAACCAATCGGAGATTTCGACTTCCCCATTCATGGATTCGTAAACTACATTTCGATTTAATGAAGTAGTTTTCCGCATACGAATTCTTTATGAAACTTTCCAAATATTTTCATTAATTACAGAATTACTAATAAATTTTTTACTAATAAATTTTTTAAATAAAAAATATTTTCAAATTTTTCAAATATATAAAGTATCGGTTAGATTGTAACAAGCAACAGAGGGATGCAAGGGAGGCGAGTATTGTTTTAGACATATATTTTTTGGGGAGTTAGAGGTGTAAATGTCGCATTATAATGATTTTGCCCAGAGCGTCGAAATTTTCTGTTACGTCCCTGGATATCGGAATCATTTTTTTCCATCAAAATACGAAGCGATATTATATTTCATTGCCTTGATTACAATGTTTCTTTGTGCAGTTTCAGAGTAGAATCTGCCATTTTCTCTAAAAAGTAACAAGAGATTTTGATGTGGGAAATAAAAGCGGATTTTATTTTTTACACAATACATTCCGAACAAAAAGGTAACCTGTAATTGATATGAATAATTCGTAAAAAAAATCAAAGGAGCTTTTCTATCAAATCGTTTTCAATGTATCACAATTTAATGAAAATTTCTGATATATCAAATAATTATAATTTACTCAAAAGCAATGAAGAAAATTGAAAAAATTTTCTGGTAATTAGTTTTTCTGTTCATTATTTGTTTGAAGAAATGACTTTATATTTCCTCAATTAAGACCCTTAAATTTCTTGTTATAATCAAAAAGAAACTGACACTGATATTTCCCTTTAAAGTCTAATATGTCAATATTATTGTATCTTTTCTTTCAGCTGAACAATACACAAAAAGTTTCTTTAAAGTTTCAAAACCTACTCTTTTTCTTTTCCCTTGGGCTGCGAGGACGGTAGTCATTGTCTTTTCTTGCACTATACGGATTAAAAGGATTGCAGTTTTATGATTTAAAATCTTTTATACCCTACGAATAAGGGAAGCCTCTTCGCGCTTTTATTTCACAATTAAATTTTCCCTCGGTAAGGGTAGAGTCAACAGAATATTCTATACAGTATACGATTTTAATTAATGGAAATAAAATGCAAGAAATGAGTAGCAGTTTAAAAAAAAAGTCTCATTTGAATGATACTTTTTTAACTTTTGTTTCGTGCTGAATGTAAAAAAACTGTTTGTTCCACATTGAAAATGCATCAACAATTAATTTGGTTTCATTTATGTTATCGTACATTTTACGATACTGAAAAGTAAAATTCAATTAAAATTTACTTAAACGTCGTTTTATAAAATTAATTTTTGCTCGACAAACTGAATCACATTATTTAATCAATTCCGTTCATCCAAAATTAAATTTTTTTACAGTAAAAAAGATACAAAGTCTTGCGACTTTACAAACTAAGCTAAGTAAAGTTAGGAGATTTTCTGTTTGCCTTTTCTCTTCTTTTCTATACCACTATGTTTTCATTTTTCAACTTTTAAATAAGAAATAAAGGTTTAAAGAGGACATTGCCATTTTTCTTAATTGTTATTAGAGATTTTACAAGACAGAATTACTACATTAATAACATTAAAAAGAAAAAAGACTGTATAAAAAAGCGTTATTCATAAAAAAGATATAAGAGAAAATATAAAAAAGGGATATAAAAATAAATTTAGCTGTAGCATTTTTATGGTAAAATCTATTTAGCCACTTAAACGAAAAAATAACTTGTTTTGACAGATTTTAAAGGTCATATGATATTTTACATCCAAGTGCAATACTAAATGAATTTTTTAATAATAATAATATAATATTAAATAGAAAATTAGAAAAGAATTAAATTCATCTACAATTTGGATAGAGTATAAATATAAATAGACAAAAATAAGTTTAGTAAACATGAGACAAGTTATTTTCATTTTTCACCTGACCACACCTGAGTTTTAAATTGGCTCATCTGGCACTCACCAGCATACCTTGAACATGGGGAGTCGACAGACCGTGGCAATATTCTTTTCTTTAAATACGCCTGGTTTCACTTTCTTATTCAGAGAATGGTAACACCGTGAGAAATTTTTCAATTATTACGGTCCTAACAATTTTAGTAAATCATTTTAATTATTATTATCATATTCGCCTCTTCATTTCTTGAAATTAATACATAAAATGTAGAACTTCTAATTCTAAAGGACATGGTATTAATTTTTTCAAGTACCTGCAATGAAAATTAAAACAATGTGAGCTCTCGAAATTCTAAAGAAATTTTTAAATCTCGACCATAAAACTTTTTAAAAACAACATTAACAAGAGCCCTTAACTAAAAAAATTCTAATCACTCAATTACTGACATGCTTTAAATGCTCGAGCATAATTTATTATTCGCCAACTATATTTCTTCGTATTTCTCTCCTCTAAATCTCATAACAACAATTTTTTATAATATTGCCTGTGCAATGTAAAAATTTCATCCAACACTAATAAATAATATGTCAAGCTTCACAAAAATCGTTATTCAATCTCTAAAATGTAATTAAAACTTAAAATAAACTAATCCGTGTAAAGTACACAATGTTTCAAATTTCTCGCGAAACTTGAAACAATGAGCTTTATCTACTAAAATACCCAGGTTTAATTATTTTATACGCAACATATTTTCCCTCGTATAATTCTCCTCCAAATCTCACAACATGAATTTTTTTATAATTTTACCTCCGAGATGTAAAGGTTCATATATAATGAACCCCTTTGCAAACAAAAAAAGTATATGCAACGGCTCTCAATTAAAAACGCATCATATAACTTCCCGTTGCATTTGTATTGCATATCTCGAAGCAAACCGGAAGGAAGGAATGCTTTATATGCGAATGAGAGAATTCTGTTGGGAAAACTCACCTTCGGCACCCGAAGCGAGGGCAAAGTGCAAGAAAAGTAGAAGTACAAGCACGCGAGATGCCATCTCTTCCTTCGATAGTTTCTGATCGGTCCACTCTTCTCTTCTCTAAGTGTACCAATTGGGAATCCCTGGCAACACAGCGCTTACACTCGAAACCACGCTACATCGAAGACTGCACTTTAAAAAAAATAAAAAAAACTCTCTTTTCCTTAAATCAACATAGGAACCAGAGCTCTTGCACGATTGTAAACCGCACACACTTCACCGATTAAACAAACAAAAACTACGCGACCTGCTTAATTACCCCCTTTTCTCTCTCAATTCGTCCATTGTCGAACTCGAACTCGAACGAAAGGAAGAAAATAAGAAAACAGGAAATTTCGAGAAAATAGAATTGGTAGGAAAGTCAAATTAATAGAATAATCAAATTAGGAGCGTTAAATTAAGGAGACATCAACTTCAACAGCAATGCCAAAGATACTTTTTTGAGGTGGAACTGGACTTTATTGTTGGACACGTAAAGTCAATATTGAATCGGAGGAAATAAACTTTAATTAGAGATCCTTCCATCCCCTCTTGTTCGAATCTCGCGCACTCGGATTACTTTTTCGAAAGTGCAAACTTAAACTTGATTTTCGCGGGCTCGATTCTTTAATTATTATTGAAGAACTGATGGAAAATTGAAGCACGTAGGTAGCACTCGACAGTAGTTCGTTTCATGATCTATGATCCATGATATATACGATGATCTATAGATTGCGGAGGTGCCGGCTTTTGGAAAGGAAGGGGACGACAACACGGCGGCCGTATGAGGGTTGAAGCCGCGAGCGACTGCCTCGAAGCGACTACGATCATAGAGGAGGCTTCGCGAAACTGCCGAGCAGTGCGTTCGTTAAGTTTCGGAGGACATCGCGCACCTGTCGCCCAGTTCTGCGCGGTTGCGCATGTCTCGGATCCACGCAACTACCGGCTGTCCGGGGATGCAGGTGGAAGCCCACTGGGGTCGGTCGAGTGTCGACCAAGAGAAAATCTCAAGTGTGCATCAGGCATGTCTTCTTTCACGAACTCTCCACTAACATTTTTCTCCCGGAAAATCTTACGAGGGGAAATTTTTCATGAGACAAGACTTTTAGACGAGAACTTGACAATATGATCACTCAGCACAGTCCAAATTTTTATTATCGTCTTTAGAACCAGATCATAAAATACGTAACATTTTTGGAAAGGAGTGGGTATTGCAATCTTAGTGTTGCAACATCGAATAAAGAACATCGATGTTTGACATCGATGCATCGAAAAAAAAAAACATCGATTAAAAAATAAAAAATAAATAACATTCTTTTAATGTATAATATTAAATATTTAATATAATCATAAAATAATATATAAAAATACAATCAATATACATATGATGTTATAAATGTAATCTATTATTGGTTAATTCTCAACTAATCTACTCAAATTATTACATTTCCGGATCAGGAAAAGAAATAATATGAAAGAATAGCTATTTGTGTTACAAGTGTGGAAAGTTGAACATTCCACACGAGTAGAATGTTCAACTTCCAGCACATGTCACACACAATATTTTTTGCAAAAAATGCATGAAAAAAGCCACATTCCGTGTCCATAAAGCGTAATGAAAATTCTTCACTTGAGTTGTCCGGCTACGCCGCGTGATAGCGCCACATGCCGTGTCAATATTCATTCCCGAACTAACTCAAGACAAGCGCTCGTAAATGATTCAGAATATTCCCGCACGCTATTCTCAGAGTAGAGGAATCTGGAATTTTCCGCACGCTTTATGGACACGGGATGTGGCCATTTTCATGCATGTGTTGCAAAAAAAAAAACATTTTTCAAAATGGATAGCTAATTTGAAAATTTATTAACTATCGGAAACAAAACATTGATAGTTCCAATGGTTCCGCATCGATGTTGCAAACACTATCTAATAAATGCAGATTTTAATTCGGTTTAAGAGACATTTTCTATAGTGAAAACATTCACTTGTTGCATAAAGATTGATCAAGAGTACCTCTTGTCCGACTCGTCTATTCCAAAACAACAGTAGATAATGAATAAGTTAACGTAAGCACTCTACAGTAAATTCGATAGATAAAAAACAGATTACATTGTCACTAAAAATAGAATTGAAAATTTATCGCGCTTAAGTAACACTTTGACTCTATCACTACGGCCCGAACGAGAGTCAAAAGTAAACTGAGAACGAAATATGAAAACTTGAAGATTAGAGAAAGTTCAAGTCTGGGAGAAGGTCTATGAACAAAACAAAACAGAATAATAAACAGTAATAAACAACACACTCTTCATTGTATTATTGTATTCCTTGCCCCTTTTGTCCTTCTTCTGTCCTTTTCTAAATTCAAATTAATTTTCAAGGAATTCTGCTTTCAACACTTTTATATTATATTCGCATTATAATTTTCAGGGGCATGTAAAGTGAAGCTAATGAAGGGATAGTCCCCCATTTATCAGAACCGGATTTTTTGCTTATTGCTATTCTATTCGCTTATTGCAATACTATTCGCATAAAAATCATTTGGTATCTCTATCGCGCCGTTTAATTCATTTCGCAAAGTAATTCGCATATTTCATCCGGTACTTTGTCTCCCATATCCTATGTAATAACACGGCTGGTATGGTATTCAATCCTGACGCCTTTTCATCCCTTATTCATTTTTTAAATCCTTTAATACCTTATCAAATTCTACTCGACCTTAACAAAAAATGGTTACTGTGGAAAATCGCCTACATTCTATATCGTCGGATTGCCCCTGCTTAGAGGATAATTTTATTGTATGGTGGACTGACGAATTTAAGATTTCTCGTGATCCAACACTTGCATTACAGAGATCTCGTTACTTACCATTCATGCAACTGCTTTCGACGACGAGCTGTAGAATTATTTTTAGCAGATTTGGCTAAGCGATTGCACTTTCAAGTTCCCCGTCCTCTGGGTCCCACGAGCATTCTGTCCTGCCTGGAGAACACAGATAATGCAAGGGATTTCGCTGAAAGGGCTCAGGCAAAATAAACGCCCCAATTAGGACCATGTTAAGAGCAATGAAAAAAAAAACGATGCGCTGGATTTTCTTGTTTTTGTACGATTTGCGTATAAATTAGTTTGGATTAGGTTTACAAATGTTCTCTTTGTAGCAGGGATCATTCTTTATGGTGAATTTTAAAACGTGAAAAAAGGAGACTGTAAAAATATTTTTTCTACCTAGAATTAGTGTATCTGAAATAATGAGACTTCGTTTTTAAGCTTAAATGAAGATAAGAAAAAGCGAGAAGATCGAATTACATGAATTATTTAATAGATGTTATGTTTTATGATCTACCTTGCTTTTACTACTGCAAATTCTCAGCTTTGTGCTTCAGAGGCAAGCCCAAGTACCTAGAAAAAAAAAGGACTGTGAGAAAAAAAAATTTGTGAAATGCAAAGAGGATATGTATTAAAACAGAGGAATAGGAAAATTAATATCTCTGGCGATTCAAAGCTCCATAGCATCGTTAGTAGAAAGTAAAACATATAACAAGTAAAAAAAATCTGCCCGCTTCGCGGGCACATTCTCATCGCTCGCTTCGCGCTCCGTGTTGCGCGCTTGTGCTCTTCGTGAAGCTTGCGCTTTACAGGACGCTTGAACCTATGTTTTTTATTTTTTAAATTTAATTAAAGTATATATTTTTTATATATAATTTATATTTTTATATTTTGATTTATTTTTTTATATATGTAATTAATATTTTTATATATTTTTTAAAATTTAATTAAAATAAATTTAAATTAAATTAAATTACAGCTTTGAATGCAAAAGTTAACTAATTTACTTAAGGCTCTATCGACCTTAAGGAGCACATTCTCATCAGGGCACTCGCGCTTCGCGCTCGATATTTGATTTAAACCTCGCGCTTCGCGCTCGGCTCTGTTTAACAATATTTTTCATGATTAAAACGAAAACTACTAATCCTAATTAAATAACACAATTATTCCGTTGCTTCTGATTTATAATTTAGCTTAATTACCTATTTTCAACTAATGGTTTAGTTGAAAATTTTAGTTCAATTTTAATGGTGAACAATTTGATTACAAAATGGAAAAATGTCTTAAATCTGGAATGCATGAGGTATTCAAAAGTTTACTATGCAAGATAGGCATTTTAGTAATATTTTCAGGATAAATTCAAGATCCTGAAACTATTTAAGGTATTTCGACGGTATAAATATATTCTAATATTCGCTAATTAATACATGATCTTATCTTTTATATAGAATTAAAATTCCAGCATAAACAAATCTTAAAAATGTAAAAGTACATATCAGGTGTCTCCGTTTGTTTTGAAAAAGGGTATTTTACACCTCGCGTGTTTATCTCACTTGGATATTAAAAATGAACTAAACCAGACACTTTAAAACCCTAAACCTATTTTAG
This sequence comes from Synergus gifuensis, assembly GCA_904066015.1. Lineage (NCBI taxonomy): Eukaryota > Metazoa > Arthropoda > Insecta > Hymenoptera > Cynipidae > Synergus > Synergus gifuensis. Next base: position 329,003 of record CAJFCO010018458.1, read on the forward strand.
TACACCCATAAAATGCATAGCAACTCTAGAATTTACGTAAGTTGTAAGTGAGTCTTTAGTTACAGTACTTCCATGAAGAAAATTAAACTTGAATGAGTATTTACTCTTAACAAACAAAAATATATTTAAAGAAAATTAGAGAAAAATGAAAAATATTAGAGAAAAACGAAAAGTTGTTTTGGAAATATAATATAAAAGTCGAATATGCGAGATGTAACTATAATATAACAATTTTTGAGTATATTCATCTTGTCCTTTGGAAATGAAGCCAAATTGCACAATTTTCATTTTACAATGTACACCGTAAAATTTGCTAAGCTGCTCCTTTATGGACTGGATTATCTATTTTATGTAATACCTTGATCGCCTTCGTAGGGGTACCAAGTTTCATGCATACATGTATGTATGTATGGAACGTTGTATGTCTGATACGTTTCAGTGCGTTCTACTGTATATTACCTGGTTTTAAGAGCTAGTGATACAATCTTCTCTGCACTTTCTTCTTTGAAGATTGTCATCCTATTTCCGAGCTTTGAAAGCATTAGAATCAAAATATTTGCTGCTGCAATTTGCTACACTATCCTAAGTTAAAAGCAAAAGTTGCTCTCCTTTGAAGTTCAAAATTAAATAGCAGAAATATAATTAAACATTTTTAAAACAGTAATAAAATATTAAACTTTGAATGTTTTGAATCAGTTAACAAAATATCTCTCCTCTTTCAAAGACATACCAGTAGATTCATTAATCTATCAATTTATTTATTTACAAAAAAGGGAATTTCTATTAATACTTTCTTAATTATTAAAATATAAACAGTATGGATAATGAAAACGGTAGGTAAATATTTATCACGGAGGATGAACAGAATTCATGCTTCAAGAGCTCTGAAATATTTCAAAATTTTTGTATGTATGCGAGCGAATATTCTCATGCAAGAAGATTATCGTGTACAGCATGTCGCCTGCTATAATTCTTGCATACTCCTCCTCTCTTCTCATAATATGCTACGCCATCAGCTTTTTATTGTAAGATGCCAAGAGCAATTCGCTTTTATGCAATGTTCCTAATCAGGTGTATTTAAACTTAATTATTTTTTTGCCTCATATTTCTTAATAACAGATATACAGGGTGTTTCTCGAGTTCCCTGCCAACGTGAAACTACAAATACTA
>CAJFCO010018458.1:330572-341631 GCA_904066015.1 Synergus gifuensis
AGGTGCGAGTGCTTTATTTTATTTTTATCCCCATTCTATCCCAAACATATACAATTAACGTGATTATAAGACACAAGAGTTATAAGTACATAATATTTGGATTGGTATGGTGTTGAGCACGTGTCCAAGTTGGACTTTTGGTTCGTAAATTATATGTAAAGTCATTATCGAATGAAATTGCTCTACTTATCATCGACAGCTTTGGTAAGACTATCCTACCTATCTCCGGCTTTCCCTCAATAAAGTTCATGAACTTTGAAATGAACTCCGACAACTTTCTGGGCGTGAAGAGTATCTGGGGATAGGGGAGAAGGTTCGGTATTACAAGACACGTGCGGAGCTTTCCACTAGATTTCCAGCTGGTTAGTCCAGTTCACTTTTTAAACAAACAAATTCTATACGTGGCATGTGCTCTTAAACATGTTTTTGTAAATAATTCGTTTACGAGAATATAAATTCACGTCATTCTAAAATTAGACTTTTCTCATTTGACCATTAAGTTAAACAGTTTTTTGCCTCTTTTAATAAATAGAAAAACGAATTAAGTAGATGAAGAAATATTTGTTTAGACTTATTAAGAGCATGTGATTTGAATATTTCTTTCATTTTTCATTTAAACCACTTTTGACTTGAAAATTCTGTACCTGAAATTAATAGAAATTACACGACCTTTCAGTAGATACAGACAGTTTTGGTTAGACATTCTAAATTTGAATATTTTTTCAATTCAGAACGAGATAAGTAGGTAAAGCTTTTAAACTCCATCCATCCTCAAACTAACACGAATAATAATACTTATAGTACAAACAGGATAATATAGTTACAATACAATTTTTAAGATATATCTGTATTGAGTAAAATCACTCCTTCTTTGCTAGTCATGACATCGTACAAACTTTTTCTTCGCCAGCCTGAAACGATGACCTCTCTTCGTCTCTCGGTAAAGCTACGATCAAACTTTTTAGAGTGTAATTTAAGTACTATAGTACAAAAAAAAAAAGTGCAAAAGGTGAAAGAAGCGATAATGGAGCTTTGACTCCTTCTGAAAGATCAAAGCTTTTGTATACATGATTTACATCGTGTTGGAGCTGCTTCTAGCTTTTGCTTCTATTATGTGTGGAGTGGATTTTCATCTATACTGCACTAATTTTATTTAAACAGTAAAAAAGACGCAATAACGGTGACGATGCATATAAAATTGAGGCAGAATTTAATGCACAATTTCAACCCTTACGGGGTGACACTTTTATGTTGATGCAGTTCATTATAGAGTTTACTTCAAACATGAATAATATACTGCAGCGATAGTATGACAAAAAAGGAAGCCTTTTATAAGGAATTTAAATTAAATAAATATTGAGGTAGTTCGAGTTAAGTCCGTATTCTATACACACATATTATTCACGTTGTGATCCAATGAAATTAATATAATAACCAGAGAAAATAGGAGGATATACATATAATCACGTTTATCTGTCAAACCAATTTTGAAATATTGTAAATATTAAATAAGTGGAAGGAAATATTTAGGGTTTACTGTCGAACCAGTTTGGAACGTTATAAATATTAAATAAGTAGAAGGAAATATTGTCATAGAGTTCTCAAATTTTCGAGAATAGGAATATTCCGTTGTTTACTGTAAGGCAATTCGAATCTTCTCAAACAAATATTTATTGGCAAGTCAATACCAATAAATTTTCTTACACCTCTTCTTTGTCAAATAAACTTGGTGTGGAAAATAACATCAGCTAAAAATCTAAAAAAGATATTGACGTTGGTCGAGATTGAAACTTCTCGTTGATCGACTACAGGGTGCGATTTCAAAAGCATTTCTTGTATTCTGTTGGATCCTTTCGCCGGATTCTACAATCAGCTACTTTGGAAGACTTCGATAGCTTATATCACTTTTCGTCTGTAAATGGAATTCTTTACATGTCAACGGAAATAGAAATCCATCATAGCGACTTGTCTAGTGAACTGGCAACAAAACTGAGCAGTCTCATTCTACTCAGTGTCTTGGAAATTTGCCCAATAGATCAAGTGCATTGCGCTGTGATAAAAAATATTACTTATTATAATATATTTTGTAAAATATTCTCAACTCATGAAAAATAAAACTTTGCTAACATTTAACATATCTGGCGTGAGGTTGAATGTATTTTTTTACAGAAAGATTAAATGTTTTTTCAAAGTTTAATGAACTCTTGCTTGTTGGAACCTTTCAAGAGTTTACAGTTGAAGAAAATCAAGTGTGAAAGTATAGTTAAAAATTATAGGAGGTGGAGTCGTTAATAATGCTTATCCTTGAAACAAGAAGTTTGCTTTTAACCTGATTAAACAGAAAAGCTTTTGGTTTCCTTTGAATGTCTAATGTTAGTGACTTGGCGGGGTAAATACAGGAAGGATTTCTAGTTATAATGAGGCAGAAAAAATAATGGGACAGGATGAAAGGGTAGATAAAGCAGTGGAAAAAAAGGATACCTCAGAATCGACCTCCACACTGTCTTAGGAAATCTTTAGAAGCTTAAGAACTCTGTGAAGTAATGAAAAATTAATGAATACTCACTTTACGACTAGAACCTCTTCACGATCGATTGTTGTCGTTATCAAAAAGGAATTAATATTTAACATCAATCTGACATTTGTGAGAAAGTTTTAGTGGAATTAACACAATACATATTTCAGTTTGGATTTCAAAAAATCCACTCGAAGTTATTTTGTACGTAAAAATCGTTTCGGAATAAAACTCTTTCAAATCCATGATTTCTAAAACTGAATCCACATTTGGTTAAAATTCCCTTTTCCTCTTTTGTCAGGATTTATTCAATTCAAGTTTACGTATTTCCAGAGACGTAATATTTGTGACCCACTTTTGTATTGTTTCAATCACCTATTTTATTTTTAGAATGCACCGACGATGTTACTTTAAGATACGACATTTGGTAGTATGGAAAATTTCAATATTCGAGAAGACTTTTTCAATCTTGAATGTTTAAGATTATATGGAGTATGTACGTTGTGAATTCAATACCGTTATTTATTTATCCACTCGAAAACGTTACTTTTCCAGCCAAAGGGTCTATTCAAGGAGTTAGTGTGGAGTTGGGATCGAGTTAAAGGTTGGAACTGATCGAACTATAGTGGAAAGGGGTACTCAGGATTTTATGCCAGGCTGGCAAGAAGAAACAAGGCAGATACGCAGTCTGATATATTTGTCTTGTGCTTACCCTGCCAAGCTTCGAGTTTCCAGAAACTGAACTTCATGTGATACTCTTGTAGCCATTGTGGTTTCTTTCATCAGAGAGAATATCATTGTTCCTTCAGAAAGGCATCATTTTCACTATTTTAATGAAATTCTCGTCTGCTTTAAAATTGTTTTCTACATTGGCATATATGTGTTTAAATCTAATATTTAATCGAAAAAAGCATACAAAATTGTATTTGGCAATTATTATATCTGTCATAAATCTTCAACTGTGAAACGATGTTCATAAATCATTTATTTACGTCTGTCTGGTGTGGAAAAATGTGCCAAATTAAATATTTGAAGAATTCCTAAAACTTGTTATTATATTTTTGTTGAGGTAATGCTCGGGATTTCATCTGTTCAGATTGAATACATAAATAATGTTTTTCTCGAATATAGTATTCACTACGAACTTATCAGCCCGCGATTTGTGGTTAGTGTGTAAGTTCTTTTAGTGTGTGTAAGCTGTTTCCATGGGGAAACGCCACCGGAAACGTACCACTCTGCCAGGATTTTCCGCAGGATAAACAATAAAAGCTTTAGGAAGTTACAAAAAAGGCAAGACGAGTGTTTGAAGTTTCGCCAAAAGAAATGGCCGGAATTTGGAACTATTCCGAATCCGGCATGACAGATTCAATGAAGATGCTCGTTTCTTGAAGTACATTTGTCTCATTTCTTCCACATTGGAAATCCCTTGTTCCCTATCAATTTATTCCAAACTCTTTTTCATAATTAAGCCCTCTTTCATAAAATTTAAAAACACTTTGTGTCTAAACATTTAAAAGAATAGAATAATTTTTTATTAATGGATTTTCTTCCATATTCTATGAAAGATATGACAGTTTTAGTCAGCATATATTTCAAATTAGCCAGGCACCACTGAAATTATAACTAAATGATAAAAAGTGTCTGAACTGTTTCATTAAGGTCAGACTCGAGCGTTTTATCTGAACTTCGCACGTCAGCAGCATTCTGCCTAGCTATTCTGGTACAGCTGAAAGTATAATGTCTTCTGAAAGAGAGCATCCATCTATTAATAAACTTATGTAATAATAAGTAATACATAACTTTAACTCTCGACGTTAGTGTACTCGAAATTGATAAGTTACGTAGTATTAAAAACAAAATCAATAAATTTGAGAGTTATTTTTTCTGTCTTTTAGTTCTTTTTTATAACATAATATACATATGTTCTGACTGAAAATTTTAATCCATCTGTAAATATCCACAAATGTATTATACTGCGTGTTGTACTGTGAACAAACTCTTGGTCTCTTAATTAGAGCACACATAGTCGATGAACGTCAACGAAATTCGATTTAATCAATTAATTTCGAACGTGACTGAATGAGCATCGAACCACATGACTGTTAACTCAATAACGGATATGTATTTCAATTCTGAAACACTATTTTCGCCCAACGCCCTCAAACTTTAGTATATTTGTCTTTGATAAATTTATAATGCACTGGAAATTAGTATAGTCATTGACATTGATCGAAAATCATTCAACTCTGCAATTGGAATGTTTCTGGGCTGTTGAATAAAATATATTATATACTCGTCTAATTTTGCAACTATTAAAGTAGTCGCTACAATGAAGTTAATTATATTATTATTATTATTATTACATAATTCTACTTTTTCTCCAACGTTCAAACGAACAATTAGCATCCTGTAATATCTACTACAGAAACGTTTCTTGAAGGGTCATTCACAAAGTACACTCTGCGTAGCTTGAAATTAGCAGATTAAGGCTTGCAGATGATCCCTCTTCCGTATCGTAAATTCCTTAAGGAAAAGGTCAAAAGACAGTTATTGCGCTGATATTTCTTAATCACCTATTTTGTGAATAAATCTTAACTTTGTAAGCAAAAAATGGTTGCAAACATATTAAGTGAAACCAAATTTTACATTTATTAACTTGTTAAATTCGATATGCGCGAGGAATTGATATCATTCCTGATAAGTGTTAACCGGTTGAGCTGATGATTCGAACCATTTTTTTGGTCTATTTATTCTAATTATTATCTATAATATATGGTCAGTTACACACGGAAAGCAATATTTATTCTACGTGCTGTTTTAGGTGAAAAAATGTTTTTCAAGAAAAAAGTTAAAGCTAATAGATAGAGAGAAAGCTGATATTAATGATTTTATTATTTTACTACTTTGTATTTGAACCAGATGAAACTAGAAAATAAAAATATCTTCCACTAATTATGAAAATGTATGAAGGAAGATTAAAAGCAGGGAAGTTCCAAAGGATGAAGAGATTCAAAATCAGCAGTGCGCTTTCATTCCTTTTGGTATGTAATTTCCAGTATTCAACACATTTGACTACCACATTCAATAGGAGGGAAATAGGTCACGGAAGGGAGTCTGCAAGGTTGATTAAATCGACCTAAGGATCTGGAGATATCGTAACTTTAACAGAAAGATGTTCTGTTGATGGAAATTGCGCGCACGTAGGAAGCATAAACGTGTACTCGGTAATTAACTATAGCTGAAAGGGAGAAACTATATATAAGACAAAAACCATTCTGGGTTTCAATAAGGAAACAAAAACCATTACGGATCAGGTTCATTGCTCTATACTGAGATAAATTGACGTCAACGAAGAACTAGAAAATATAATCAATATTTTAAACAGGATTTCAGGATTATATCACTATTTAAAATATATCAATCTTTATATAAACTCGTTGAGTCTTTGTTTAAAATGTTCTACCTTTCATGTTACATATTTAGTTCCGATAATTAAAGCTAATGTATAATTATTTGCAGATACGCTTCATTTGGAAATAGACCGAATTGCAAGTGAGGTAATGATAAACGAGCGGAAAGAAAATTAGGAAAAATAGACACATCCTGTCCTGCATATATCACAGATCCGAGTAAAGATCCATTTACGCCAACGCCACACTTTACTTACTGATTAATGAATTTCTTAATTAAAATTACGTTCTCCCGTACTTTCGAACTTCCTGGTACCCGACAGGAACGTCCATTCACGTCCAGCAAATATGCACCTGCAATAGGTATCCTCAAATTTTATCCTAACCAACATCTGTAAACGCAAATTATTTTTGAATATACCTTCAGTTGTTATAATTATTTTTAACGAAGAGCTCTATATATTGTTGAGTACAATTATTTACAGTTTGTACACTTTGAAAACATTATTTTTAAAAATATCGAAAATGCAGTGATCGTAAAAGTGTACAAAGATATGTGCTTCCTGAATTTTCCTTTTTCCTTCAACGTTGTTGGCATCACATTTAGAAAATAATTCGTTTACAGGTGCTCTGAGACACCCAGGAGTGCTGCTAGTGTAAAAAACATTTCCGCGCGTCGTAAACCAGAAAAGAAAAATCGTACCATCTTTATGTGTTGTGGATAACCGTGTCGGCAACACGATATTGCTATCTTTGATCAAACGAGAAAAGAATCGACATTTTTCAGCTTTTATGCTTTTCCAACTACAATATTCCATAGAAAGACGTTAAGTGGTTATCTGAGCGCCAACTATAGAAAAACGCAGTATGCAAGAGAAATACAATTTTCATAAAATGTCAACTTTTAATTCCGAACAAAAATAAACATTCTTTGATATTTACGCCAGTAATATCTAATGCAATCTGATAAACTATCTTACATTTTGAACAACCTTCAATTTTGATTACAACGATCACACATAAATTTGCAACACCTATAGTCCTTTATAACTGATAAAGTTTGATACTTGGTAAATTCACTTGAAAATCCTGTAATGTGCTCATGTATCGCCTCTGAAAGTCTTGAAATTGTATTGCAATACTTTGAAATTCCATTTCATTAAAGTGATTTTAGATTGTTAATTTTGTATTGTACCTTGAATTGTATTCAGGATATTTACAATGTGGTAATATTAATATAAATAAATAAATATAAATATAACATCATAAATATTCCGCGCGAAACGCTGACAAAGTAGTGTTTGAATATAGGATATTGAGATACCGATTCTCTGGTTTGCCAAAAGTGTAGATACGATTTGTATCTGACTAAAGAGATTTAGTGCTGCAACAAATTCGATTGTCCGGGATCTACGCGATGTCGTAATTTCTTCCAGCGTATCTGCTCCTTGCTTCTTTTGGTTGGGATACACTAGTAGTTATAAGTAATCTAAAATTAAATCGGCAACATACACCCTATGTATGAAGTGTGCTACAATAAACACCACATGTCTCTTGCGCATTGCCGTAAGAATGCGGAAAGCCACATTTTTAAGCTCTGTCATGAGCTCATTTTATGCATCCTGTGGATTTACAGGATAAAAAATATCATTTCATCCGCGAAGAAAAAATAACAAGATTTCTTAGAAAAATATCGTTTCACATACGTCTGAATTTTCTTAAAAATATCACTCAGTAAAAATTGATGGAAAGTGCAAAATTAATTAGATGTGATCAATCATTGAAAAAATACTGTAGACATTTCGAATTACTTTTGCATATACCAAATCAGTATCAATATTTTAAGTAAAGATAAATTCATTAATATAATACTAAAAATACTCATTATAATAATATTATATAATTTATATGAAAGTAAATACATATATGATTTTCTTCTGTGAAAAATTCTTCTCTTTTTAAGAATTATAAAGTTCATTAAGCTTGTATTGAACCACCTAGCGTATTTTCGGATAGGACGTTGTATGGTACTTTTCGTGTCGGTAAGTTCTCTTCACCTGTCTTCACCTTTTGAAAACATAACCTTCCTTTTACCTAAACAAGGTGTTGAAATCAATTCCCTCAGTCGGTACTGGCGTTGAAGGACTTACAGCAAGCAGTGAGTTTCAACGTAGTAGTTCAACTCGTCTATGCTTGAGGGCGATAACTGCCTTATTCTAGGCTATATACAAAAATCGAATTAAAAAAAATTAACAAAATTTTCAAATATCAATAAAATTTTTTTCGGGAAAAACTATTCTTAATTTAGAAAAAAATTTTTTAACAAAATTCTACATTCAAATCGTATTTCCATCTGCAGAGGAAGAATAAATCATATTTATTTATACTAATTATTCAAGTTATAATATCTCTAAACTCTACTCTTATTTCAACATTTATAAAAATATTAATTAAATTAAATCTCTGGAGATTTTAGCGTGAGTGCCAATATTTGGAAGGAAGCCATATGATACTCATTTTTTTTTACGTTTGCATGGAGAATTCAATCACAGATTAATTGACTTGTTATTTTTTAGCTTTTGAAAAACGTTCAAGAGTTTAAAAAGTAATTTGCTCTAATGGAGAAAAGTATGGATAATATATATATATATATATATAGGATAAATATGAAATTTCAAAATATAATCAGGAAAATACATTAATGTACCGCTTTTTTACTATTAATTTAAAAATTGAATAAAACCTCATGAGACTAAATTACGTTAACATTACGAGTACATATTGTACTTAGGCTGGTTTATTACTAACTGTGGCTTTTTACTGCCCGCTAGTATGGCCGTTGCCCAACACCCAAAGCCATACTCGCAGATGTTCACAATGCAGGAACATCGTTCTTCTTGGTTTGCCAAGCATGATTTTGTTAGCTGTAAACTACAATAGGAATTGCAATAGGGACACATTATACTTTTCCGCGTTAGAGACCGTATCCAGCGAAAGGCGGTTTGCAAATCCTCACTCTAGTCTTTACATTTCGTTTCCTTCCACAGAAGAAAATTTTATATTCTCTGTTCTTGAAATGTAATTGAAGCGCTATTCATATTTGTATTCCTGTATATGGAACGTCAGTTAATTATTATTTAAGTAACCAAATACATACAATTTATAAGAAAATCGGAATTAATATTATTGAATTAACTTTGGAGGTAAACAGAAAAAAAAAGTCTTAACTTAGTGAACTCATTCTGATGAAAATATTTTTAGCTTGACCATGATAAATCCAAATAAACTTGAAAAAATATATACAAAGTACATATTCGTGTTTTTCCATGGAAGGTCAGCATACAAGCAAAACGTTATTAGGCTTTTGGCTTTGATCCTTGAGTCGGCCACATATTGAAATTTAAGTATCAATACCTGACACCTCGTCAAATATGAGTTTTTAGAGTGAATAAAACGTCAGGTCTGATGTGTGCCCAACGTTACTTTGCAATATAAACCCATCCACATGGAAAAAATGGAAATATTAATATCGATCACTGTATATTTGGTGAAAAGGGCGTTTTTCTTTATTCAAAAAATGTACTTTTTTGCAAATATTAATAAAAATTCCCTCTTCATATAAAATACACTTTTATCATATTTTACGAATAAATAAATATATCTGCATGGCGGAACAAATTTAATTGAATTCATTGAAAAATGTCACGTGATATTAAATCCACTCCACTAAAAAAGCTGCGAGTGCAGCGAATCGTGTTATAATTTTATCAATTATTTCTTGAAAGCAAATTGAACTACATTTTTAATTGTACCTATTGAATATTGAGAAAATATCTCGCGATGAAATTATGTATTTCTGTGCTATTAAATTTTTATTATTTTAACAATTCTTCAGTACAATTCTTCGATAATCCAATTATATTTCATATTTTTTTAAATCTTTATTATGTTTTATTTTCAAAATTCAATTTTTGCATCAATCCATCCGCATGTTTTTAAACTGTCTGGATTTCTTTATAATATTCTGTGATGTTCTGCCTCAAACTGTAATTGAAAGTTTGAAAATTAATCTTCATAAATTATTTTCTTGAATGATAGTCAAATGTATTTCGTAAGCAAAGCGCAAAGGGCTTTTTTGCCTCTTCTGATGCAAGTTGTACGTGTGATGAAGTTTCTTAAATTTTCACGCTACGCGACCCTTGCGGGACTGGTATAATCGTCCCAAGGAGCATTGAATTTGAAAAATGTCTACCAAGCGGAAAATGCACTTTTAATTGCATGTCAAAGTCAAAGCCGACAGGTTCGCTATTACGACGCCTGCCGCAGTGTCTGTCTGAATTAAAACTACGTCATATTTATTAAATGCATAAGGGTGCGCATGCAGGGATTTGACACATACAAAACCATGGAAGTATATTTTTATACTTTTAAGCATGCAAATAGTGGTCTAAAACTTAATCGCGTAACAAGGTAGGCTTATGAAAAAGAGTAGAACTTATTGTAAGTGTAATTCTGATTACTTAATCCTCCAAATTCAGCCACTTGTTTTTTCACAGAAAATGCGCGAGAAACAAAAATGTTTTAGAGATATTTTTTCTATATTGCAATAATTATGGAATATGCGAATAAAAAAAGTACCAATGTTTCATGATGTGAGAGTATAAAATTGAAACTAATTTCATATGTACGTATTAAGAATGAAAATAAAAGGAAAATAATCATGAAATGTTTACATAAAACAGCATGTTGTACTTTTACATAAGCGTTTTTGATATTTTTCATTCAATAGAAATTTTCTGATACCTGCTTAATAAAATTGTCGATCTGAATTATTTCGATAGATTCGTCGATGCGTTTATAAGCTGCGTTTCCGAGAAGGAAACAGAAATGCTCTAGAAATATCTCTTGCTGGTGCATTCAGACCATGATCTCACTACTTGAAGAAAACGTTTGCAGTTTAAATATAGGCATCTATTCATAGTAGAAGGATACTTATTATTCATCTGTTAAATTCTGCAGAATATTTTAATTGAATATAATAAATAAAAAATAAGTAAAATCTCACGCACGGAAAAAAACTGTATAGGTGTGACAACCACAGAAATAGTAAAATACGGTACAACTGCAATTTATG
>CAJFCO010018458.1:342031-360256 GCA_904066015.1 Synergus gifuensis
AGGTCATATGTTCGAACATTGGATTTTATTTAGGGTCAATATAGGTTTTGATATTTTTAGTAGGATTAGGCAGACTTTCCACTGACTTTAGAAACCTCCAGCTAATGAACTCGGCTAATGAGCTAATGAACTTTTTATGAACTCGGTCGATTCTGCAACTTTTCTCACTTGTACACAGTCGTTTTATTACACGACTGACATCAGCTAAAATGTCATCGGTGATGTTTAAACATTGTTGACAGGTGAAAAGTGACACATGCGAAGTGAGAAAAGTTATAGGTACGTGTAATCGACCTCCTGAAATGTAAAGAGACTTTTATATATTATATCGTACATCTGCTGTCACAAGTTGTCAACCCCCGTGTGTATTTAACTTTCATAAACTTTATCCATTTTCATTAAATCCTAACTTCTTCAGGCACCTTCTACCAGATATTCTTATAAAACCAGTGGACACTATACCTTGGCAATTTCCGGAAAGGCAACATTTTAACACAAGTCTTACAAGACTTTTCAGTGTTAAAAGTTTCTTCTCAGAATATTGAGAATTTGCATATCCTATCGGCGAGGATAGTCGCCAGAGGGGATCCGGTTTTGCATCCGACAGGGGGTTCCCGTGTTTCCGGAAGTCAAAAGTTGTGTTCGGCCGTGAACAGGTGTTAGAGGAATAAGCCAGGTGAAGAGGCCAATGGCAGTGTGATGTAAACACATGAAAAAGCAAGTAGGAAGTAATGTGTATATGGATGTGGTCGGTAAGTAAGCGCCCTTACGCGCACGAGGGTTGACCTGGTGGGGGAGTTTCCAGCTCCTACTCTGGGAAGAACGTTCAGTTCGACTTGGATCTGCAGCACGCGCGGTGGTATGGTATTTCTATCGATAAAAATATATCGTGGTAGCGTGTATGAATTTTCGCGCCGATTTTTAAAATACCACTTTAAAAGTGCCGGTCACTTTTGAAAAGTTCACATTAACGTGAACGTGACCATGAAGTGAAGTTTCGTGAGCTTATCAGTTCCTGTGTATCACGGTGCCTCTTTTTATTTTGAAATTTCTTATTTCTTGAATCAAAAATCAATATTATGGGGTGTCCATCCTGTTTATTACTATGCTACTTACTCGTGATTGGTCACGTTCAAGGTCAGTAAGCACGTGGTCCATTATCTCCCGCGCAAACTGCTAATTAGTTACGATCGCTGTGGTATCAAAGAAATATTTTGTTACCTTTTTACTAATAAAACTATAAACTCCCCGTAAATCTATGTTTGGTATGCATTTGTTCTTATTATGAAAATAATAAAATATACTATGGTTTTTGGCTATGAATCTCCATATGAAAATAATTATTAGATCCTTTACTCCTTTTTTTCATAAGGGATATCATAATTTGATTATCACATTGCCTTAAAATCAGGGTTTTTATTTTTCGAGAAAAATATTAATTCGAGCTGCTGCTTCAGCGTTATAATAACAACTCTGTGGCGCAATATTTCCCGTTTTCAAATTTGTTAATAAATAAAATAATTATCCACATTTTAAGAGGAGAAATTAATCGAAAGGTCGAAAAGAGTATTTACTTGATTTTTATAATAACAAACTCATAATGAATTTCATTAATCGAATAATGTAAATATTAACTTTTTTGAAAAACATAAATGTATAAATTTAGATTAAAATGCGAAAATTGGACGCATGATGCTATATAAATTTCATCGAGATTGCTTCCATGACGTGGTTATTTTTAATTGAGCACGTCTGTGTGCAATGAGCGGCCCCAATGCACCAAAGGCTTCCAAATGCAAGTTTCGAAAGTGTAACTATTTTATATATATATATATATATATATATATATATATATATATATAAAGTGCCTGCAGTTAAACAAAATGATTATTTATGCTTGATATTTCTGCATAGTTTTGAATTTGTTAAGTTTTCAAGCTTCTTTAGAGATTATTAAAATCTGAATGCTTTTAGTTGAAGTAAAAATGGTTAAGTCTAAATTTTGCAAACTCCACGATAGATGGAGATAAATTTTGAGATAGATATATAAACTCTGAACTTGGCTTAAACTCAGAATTTACATCATTCTGTTCACTCGAAACTATATTGAATGTTTCAATGTTTTTAATAAAAATGTAGCTTTTTAAAAATCATAATTCGAATGCGTGAGATATTCAAAAATATTTGTATTACAGGCTCTGGAAGTTGGCATAATGTGTTCTTGTGTCTGTTTCTAATAAACACATGTTTACCCTTTCATATGGAGGAAAAAAACTTGTATAAGCTCGAAGTTCAACTATGCAGACACATATATATTAATAGAAAAGAAATTATACAAAGCCTTTTTTGGATCTGGCATTGACGAATGCATTAAAAGTTGGATATACTTGTTAGATATATTTGAACGCTTTGAAGTTTATTAAATTAAAAAGAATGATTTTTTTCAAACAGTTTTCAATATAAAGCAGTTTTTCAGTAAACGCAGTTTCAATTTTGTCGTGTTAGTTGATTTTGCGAAAACTTCAAAATGTCCACTGGAGTTGTTGGAATCAGGTCACACAAAACGCGACATAAAAATAGATTTTGCACTGTGGTCTCGCGAAATCCAGACGTCGTTGGGCCCCTATTATTAGCAGTACTCGGCTCATGAACGATAGTAGGAAACAGATTTATTTTTTTGCGAAAAATAAGAGAAAAAAAAAACAGAGGGATTTAAAACAGGTGATAAAAGTCATAAATCATTTTTTCTGCGTGCATTATTTCTGCTTCTCCAATAATATTTCTTTCTAACGTTACATAACTATTTAAAATATTGGAATAGAATTTTAATTAATAACTAATTGAGTATAAATCCTGCACATTATTTATATGAATAAACCGAAGATTAGAAATTAGTAGAATCACAGTTAACTTAATTTAGCCAAACATTCTGCCTGATTTGGTACAGCAAAACTTTGCACAGTTGCAGCCAATCTTCAGGCTAGATTGTCCGGAAGTCTCTCTCCCTATTGTCAAACTTTCAAGATCGTGAATTTCGCCGTACTCTGCAAATAAAATAAATTCACTTCTAAACAAGTTTTGCACCCGAACCCATACTATTTTCCTCGTATATGAAAAAGTTTTCCTCGTTGAACTTGGTTTTATATTAAAGAAAAAATGTATTGTTGTTATTATTATGTAAAATAGAACGTAATTATTAATATCTTGGAAGAATGCAAACTTGAACGCTTCATTAGGGCAGAGAAGCTTAAATTCAAGTGAAAAGTGACTACAATTCACTTGCGCGTTTAAATGAATGTAATGTAAAATGTCATTACAATTAATGGAATTTTTGACTGCATTGCAGTCTCCGCATTATGCAAAAAGAATAGTTTTGGGTTTCAAACTGTTTCGTTTAGTTTATGGAGCAGGTCAAGGTGGTGTATCACTTTGCAGCCGTATACCATTACTCATAATGGAGTGTAATAGTCTCTTCCTTCTTCCTTCCATATTTTCATTGTATGACCATCCACATGATCTTCAATTCACATTACACGGATGACTGTGCGAATAATTTGACTAACCTATTTCGTTTCACTTGATAATTTATTAATAAATGTAGAATTCAGTCATTAATCATTACCACATTGTGACTGATTGCAGTCAAGATGGCAGAAAATAGATTTCGGCACGAAGCCTCAAAAGGCTATTTATCTTCCAAGAAAACGATAACCGTCCCTTTTCAAAAAATTCAAAAGTTTCCTTGAATCTAAAAATGCAAATATAGAAAGAATTCAGCGACGCTTTAATGGTACATAAAAATTATTTATGGACCTTCAAGATCTATCTCTATAATAAATCTAAAAGTATCATCGCTAAATGTGCGTTTAAACTATTTTTCCGTCACTGTCATAAATTTTTATTCTTTTCTATTCCTACACTTCAGAAAAACTTCTATTAATAGTGAAATTGCGCTCCTTTCAAAATCCCTTGAAATTAAGCAGACCTCTTTTATCTGTCAACGGAATTGTTTGACCATTAAAAAGCTCATCTGTTAAGTGTAAAATGAAAATTGTTTTACCGATAAACGATTTCTTTTAATTATAAAAAGAAATCCTTTAACTAAAAGGAATAATTACTTTTTATTTGCAAAAAAATATCTACTTTCGAAATTATTAGTAAAATTTATATTAAAATTCATTATAAAATTTAAAATGTATTGATAATGATGTATGGTTCTCAGAGACCCTTAATATGAGAATTTGAAAAAAAATGGCTTAAATTGCGGAGACGACACTTCCGTCGACATTAACATGCAGCTGCGCGCGGAATATACTAAAAAATTCACATTCCTTTCTGAATCATAACTATATTAGTTTGGAAACGGAGTCGAGGTCAAATGAATCAAGTTTAACATATATTAAACCACTTATTTTAATTTGGGTCATTTCTCTCTAAAGGCATTATCTGCATTTACCATAAAATGGATCAAGCAGAAAAATAATTAATATTTTCGTATTTGATTATATTATTCTTTGCTCCTTACAAAAGTAAAATGTATTGTATAAAAAATGACTGGAAATTTTTTAAGGAAAATATGCTTTCTCTTTATATCGGAGAATTCTCATTTTGTCTGCAAGATAACGAGTTGGAGCAATGAAACTTAAGAGTGGAAAAGTTTCTTTTACAAAAGGGTACTGAAACACCTTTTACCGAAAGCTGTCAGAGTTTGCACTTAGAATCTCTTTTCCAACCTCCTCTATACGCGC
Source organism: Synergus gifuensis (assembly GCA_904066015.1). NCBI lineage: Eukaryota > Metazoa > Arthropoda > Insecta > Hymenoptera > Cynipidae > Synergus > Synergus gifuensis. The sequence goes on from CAJFCO010018458.1 coordinate 346,780, forward strand.
AAAAGTAGATTGCACTTGTACACATCATAGACTTACTGTATTACACACACGGTATTCAGACGCACTTTTTTTCTATTTCTTCCTCTCCTTTGAACGCTGTTACCGGAAGTAAACGTCCTTAATATAACAAAAGACTCCATTGGGACCATTAAGTCGAATTATTCTACCGTAGAATTTACGCGACCTGCGCAAGAATTCACAAGAAGGGTGCGAAATCCACGGGGAGTTGAGATTACTAACTACCTTTCAACCACAACTTGGAACGAACGCTTCCGATTTCAATTGGTAGCAAAAGTCGTATCGTGAAATCGAAAAAGGTAGTCGTGTGCTGCTTACAAAAGAAAAGTTTTATGTTTTATTATAAGATAATGTTCAACTCTCAATGCTTCAAGATGATGCACAGCTTTAACATATTGTTATTTTAACTTAAATTCTTCACAATTAAATACTACAACGTAAAACTCTACACAAAGTTATAAATTGTAAATTCTTGGAAATTAAATAAACTCTGTTGTGTAAAATGATACCCCTGAAATGAGAAAGAATTATTTTTGGAGTTTTTTGAACCAAAATTGTTTTGATTTCATTTTTATTTTTTACTACAGTATCAATCAAGATTAGAATAGTTATAAATAAAAGAAAAAAAAACGGTTATTTCAGAAGGATTGAGTTTATAGTTATAGTTACCAAACATCGACATTGAAAATGATGGGCATCAATTTCACCGATGTATCGATTAATAACATCGATACAACATAACTTTTAATTTAAAAAGTAATATCTATTTTATAAACTTGTTGATTCTTATGTTTTACAGCTTTTAATTTGATACAATATTTTAAAACAAGTAAATTATATTAAAAGTAATAATTCGTGATTTTAAACATATTAAAATTTTTCTCTAAATTATTTAAAGTTTCATTCTGAATAATTGAACAAATACATTATGTTGATAATACACTACTTGTAATTGATTGAACAAATAGTCATCGTATTTGAAAAATCTACCAAAAATCTACCAGAAATCTACTCTAGAAAGAAAATAATTCAAAACACAAATTTGCGATTTAAAACTTTAAATGACACCAATAAAAGTCATAAAACACAAACATCGACTGTGAATAACGAAAAGAAGTCATTGATATATCGAAAACCTAGAAGATGATGAAACGAAACATCGATGTCAAAAACATCGACATCGAAGCAAAATAACATCGGTGTTTCCGTTAATATTATCGCGATGTCGATGTCCCATCACTAGGTTTCTATATCAGTAGGAATTTTGCAGATGATCTGAAAATTCATAAAGCATGATTGGCCATATAATAGAACTAAATTAGATTATTGGTTTATGTAAATTAGATAGCAGATTATGTGAATCATTGCACTTTGAGGTTCACGGAAGACCAGACGAGATAGGAAGGATTCCGCGGCGCATTCGGAAGCATCTTGGCGATCAGCCAGGACAGAAAACAATCTTTATAATAGCGTAAATTGTACGCCGCGAAGCGACTGCTAAGTATACGTTTCGATAATTGGGGCATGGCGTGATTATTAGACATAAATATTCGATTTTGGTTTGGTTTGCGCCTCCTCAGAGCAATGATGCCTCAAGGTACATACCTTATTCAAGCATCAACCAGTGGCTTCGAATTTGCATCACGCGATTTATACTGATGATCAAATATCTGTGGGAATGAGGCAAATAAGAATTTGTAATAATCGCTTATTCTACAATTTCTTTGTTCTCCGTACTGGAAGATAAAAATCAGTCAATAAAAGTCCGGACAAATTGGGACAGAAATAATAAATCAAGCAATTTTATTACTTTAACTAAAGTACAAATTATTTGGAACTATGGAAAATCGAATTATGAATTATTCCATTAGTAAAGTTATTGAAGTAATATTGGTTTTTCGACATTGAAGTTTTTTACTCTGTTTATTCAATTTTATGAAAATATAACTGTATTTCTCAAGTGAAATACTGTCTGTAACGCAGAAAATTACGACAGTCATTTAATGCCTGCACGTGCAGGATTCTAGGATTGATTGGATCTGTGATACAAGTTTTGTGTCGATTGCTAACCGAGTGTAACGTACATCGAATACCACGAGGGAACGAGTAATTTGGAAGCGTGTCAGTTCTAGCGTCCCTAACTGTCCCTAACGGAAAGCGAGTTAACTCTAGTGAAAATCAGAAGCAAGCAGTCCTGCACCAGAAACAATTTGAATTAACTTTAATTTTTTTCATTATTCATATTATGTATAATGAATTTTTTTGGAAGGAAACATTAAAAGAAATAAATTATGGAAACTTGAATTATTGACTCTGATAGACTTGATTTGAAACGAGTTTCCTTTCAGGAGTCTTCAATACTTTCGTGATGAAAAATTCTTCCTCACAATCACTAGTTGGGTTTTCTTCTTTCTCATCGGTTCTCAAACTACAAGTTCTGATTCTCTCTGTACTTCCACCACATTCTTCAGCAGTACTTCTAACTTAACAAGACAAACTTTTTTGGTTTTATAACTGCTCCTGCTGTCTACTCCACGATAAACTTTCTCGCTTCTAAGACAATGTCCTTGTTCGTAAGTCTGAGTATTCGTACAAAGAAAAGATCCAAAAATTGTCTCATAAATTTTGAAAGAAAATAGTACTGTGGCTTAACGGAAAAATATTGAAAAGGATACCAATGTTGGTATAAAAAATGAATAAAAAAGAAGAATAGAGATAGAAATTTCTTCTTCAACAGTATAAATGTCAGTCTGTTTAATAAAAGTTGTTATAATGTACTTGAATTGTCTTTTCTTTTTTGTGAATCAAATATCAACAAATGAGATGAGGGTGGACTAACCAAGCATGGTCTTATAAATGCATTAAATTGGTGAGTCTATCTTGTAGATTCCTCGATGGCTTGATATAACTCAGATTAAGCAGTGACCCGTGAATCCTCTTAGTTCTACTCGAATAGTTTCCACTGCGATTAATTTAGTCTCGTAACTTTAGCTGAGCGAAACACCTTAAGTGACTTGCAATCTGTGCATGCCGGGCACGTGTTAACGTAAAGGTTCCATTAAAGGTCTGCAGTCTCCACACTTAGCTACAATAAGCCTCGGTTTCTCGTGTTAAATGTTCTTTGTAACTTGAGAATCTAGTATCTCAATATCCGGTGTCATGCATCCCCGTCAACCTAAGAAACCCTGAAGGACTCAAAGACCCAAGCAAGACGATTATTCTTGCATTCTTTGCAACATGATATCGCACTACTTAAGCAAGACCTCTCCGATTAAGGGATTCATTTCCGCGCAATTTATCTTTTGCTTTAGGCACCTTAAGCACTACGGATTTATGCTAGAAATTGATAGTTCCCGTCTCTCAGCATCAGAATTTCAAGTTTTGGAAACATACTCCGTAACATGGCAGACATTTAGAAAAATAATATTTTATTTTCAAGAGAGGAACTTTATTTGAATAAAAGCGTGATGTCTTTTTTTCGCCTGCGGGTTATGATTAAGTTCCCAGCCTTATTGTCTGTTGGTGCAAAAAGCCCCATTATTTTATAACGTCTTTTATGCACACAAAGATAATCTGACAAGTTTTCAAATTATGAAAGAGTGACAATTACGAGATTCATATATTTTAATCTTCTCGTGACTTCGTTTTCGATTGAAATTTCCTGCCACATAGTCTGTTTTAATCTATTCAACTCGTGCTATTTATCAATAATATTTCTCTGAATTACAAACAATTCTCGAAATAGTTGGATTAGATTTTTTTCTGAATTTGAGAGGATGAAAAGATCAAATCAGTAGAGAATCAATAGAATCACGTAGAACTGATTTTTGAATGAGCAGCCGCTCGAATATATACTTTGTGCTTTTGGTACAGGGGATATATGCTTGCAATACATTGACATATTATGTATAGACGAAAAGTAATCTATCAAACGCTAACGAAAAAAAGCATCCTTTATCCATGTGAAATGTCGCTCAGGAGCACCGCGTAAAGTAGAATACCATAGAGACTTTATAGGCTTAACGCTATACGCTGTTTTCACGATGAAAGAACCACGTTAATGGTTTGCGCCTTTGACGTAGGAAAAGACGAACTGGTCGTGGAAAAAATTTCATCAGCATCGAGAGTTCGCTTTTAAACTCCATCGTTAGAAGCGAGTGATGATCATCCACGTGTTGGTGGGAGAAAACGATTTTCAAGAGAAAGTTTTCTAATACCAACTTCATGAAAGGGAACTCTTTCTCGTGCAAATGAAAAGTTTTGCTGCCTTCATCATTTCTTTATTTATGTAGTGTGAAAAGTCTTTATCTGAATGTTAATGAATTCGAACTTCGAGCCTCAAAATAGAGATTGCTTTACTCAACTCAAACCGTACCTTATTTAAATTAGAAAAAAAAATCCTGTTACAAAACAGGCATTATTTATATAACAGACATGCCTTTAAATAAAATGATAAAAGCGAATGCCCCTTTTCTAAATGATAGTGTATTTCCTTCACTTCCCGAGATATTGAAAAAAAAAGACAGACAATTCTTAAGGATTACAATGGACTGACAGAATTAACGATCAGTTGGTGGTCGAATTTAAAAACTAGACCGAAGGACATACATCCCCGCATATACGATTATCTCCGGCGGAAACGGAAGTGCACTCGGCTGCTCACCCACCTGGTCTTTCGTTCGACTCACGTACAGTTGAGCCTCCATGTTGGGTACGTTCATCCCGCCTGAATTCTTTGGTGTTTGTGAACGACGTATCTACACGTTTGCCATATCAGTGTCGTATCTTGACACATGACGTAGGTATAGTTCGGTTCGTACCACATGTCACACCCACAATTGTCTTCTACTGAACAAAAGTAACTGATATAACTGACGGTTACAGTCTAGAGAAGAAAGTATCATTTGCAACGTGAAACTAAAAACTAAAAAAAATTACAACTGATGCTTAATATGTAAGAATTCCATGTATAATAGAAACCCGACTAAGTGAATGTCAACATTAACAGTTCATAAACACTATTAATCTGTGAAAATCTGAACACCATCCGAACTTTTTTTTTGGCATTCACCCTTATATTTTTGACATGCTGGTTCTCTAGATGAATTTTCACGAAATGTCTATCAAAATTGGCATTTTCCCCTGGAGGCATCTGATCGTAGCAATTTTGTCGAAAGAATCCGAGTTATAATGGCCAGAAACATGGTCTGGTACGTAGAAGAACAGAAAGCATGAGAGAACATTGCGGTTGATTTCCGCTGGGTATTTCAGTGAAACTATGGATCCATCTCCAAGGAGTTTACTCGTCGGAATAGAGGACTCCGGGACTTGGAGATGTTACGGCTTCCTGCCCAGTAAGATGGTATCCGGGCTATTATCATATGCAGCGAAGTGTGCAGGCACGGGCCACGAGCGTTAAGTAGTGTGGAGGCGAGACGGCTGGAAGACGGCTGCCTCAATTACTAACAAAGTCTCACGACCCAGTGCACACCTAACCCTTACAGGCACGAGCCAACTTCCGGTTGAGATACTAAAAGCCATAAGTGACATAAGCGTCTGAAGCCTTACAAATCGACAACTGCTTTATGTCAAACAATAGCTATTTACAAAACAATGACCAGGACCAATATACTAATCAAATTACTCCGAACCAGACTCAAACAAGTCAAACCCGGTGAAATATACAATTAAACAAAACAGTCATTCAGATCCACCCGTATAGTGCAAAAGTTTCCATGAACATTCCTGGAATTTTCCAATGGAAGGTTTCCAGAAGTATAGGTAAATGTCCGCATAACAGGGAACATTCCCAAGGAAGGTTCGTCAGACAATGTTCCTAAGGAATTTTAATTTCCCAATTTGAATTTCCTAAGGTCATTTACCTACTTCCGGGAACCTTCCTGGAACATTTCTCGGAATGTTCCGAACTTCCATTGGAATATTCCAGGAATATTCATGGAAACTTTTCTGCTACACAGAAGTGGCAGAAAAGATTTAATTTTTCTCAAATTGTATACACGTCCTGTGAATACACATTTGTTACCGTCATTTCTGCATTCAGAATACACGAAGGTTCGTGTTCGTTTCTTTAAAAGCTTCACAGGGCTTTTTTAAAGTAAAAAATCCGGCCAAAGTAAATTGTCACCATCACATTTCCAGCAAGAGTGAATACATTGAAATTATTTGTGCTCGAAAGAATGCAACAGTGTTTGAGGAAATTCAGTTTTCAGACAATCTAACACTTGGAGGGTTGAAAATTTATATTAGAGGGTTTCATGGGACGTATGGGAGCAGGACTCGACTCAACATGTTCACTGGATCCGGAAGCTCGTTGCGCCCTGCTGGGTAAGCACAAACACATGCATAACGTGCAGTGACACTTGTTCAACAAACACTGTCTGCGAATTCCACTGGCTACGCGCAAACGAATGGTGAACGGGCTATGCTACTACCATTTTCTCTGCTTCCATTCTGATGAGTCATTTGCAAGTAATTACTGGGGATTACCAGTATTTCATTTATGAAACATTCATCCATGAGGTAAAGAGTATAAGAGTTTCAACCGACCTCGAATATAAATTTATGATGCTAATATTGAAATGCATTAACATTCTAGCAGCGAGTGGTAAATGAAAGTTAATATAAACTTTAAAATAAATATATAACGAAACATACATCTTCCATTTGTGAAAGTTCAGCCTTTCTTGCTGCTCTCATTCATTTAATCAAACGATTTTCTGTTTAGACTATTTTTATGTGCCAAGACTTGATTTAATAAATTAGCATGCATTGAGAATTTAAAATTATAATCACTCATTAAATTATTTAAAATTATATTTAAATTTATTATTAACTATTACAAATTTTAGATAGAAGAAATAAACTTTGTCTGGTTTTACTTTTGAGTGGCTGAACTTTATATATGTCCAGATTAAGTCGCTTGATAGTCAGCAGACGTTTATATTATTAGCTCGACCGGAAGTCAGGTCCACCCCACTCGCTTGTAAGCATATTGGATCATGCGACCGATTTGATAATATATTCTTTATTACATCGTACCAACCTCGCTGGCCCTTTTTTAACGGAAGGCTGTAGCAACTAGCACGCATTTTTAAAGACTATTGATACAAAGTGCTTTAATATTGTTATGACAACTAATTCGATGAAAATTGAATTGAAATTCGATTGAAAATTGTTCGGGCACAATCGATCTGCAAATATTGCGTGGAATATTGTGCATTATTTTTCATTTTAAGTATTCAAATTAACAATAAATCTCTTTATCTTGAAAAAAAAAATTATTACAGATTTGACCTTTATTATAAAATCGAATGTTTCATTTATTTTCCAAAAGAGAATCAAACAATCTACATAATTGATGTAGGTTTTCCCTTAACGTTTGAATTTTCATAGAATCTCGTTTGCGCTATATTTACACTGCAAATGTTGATCATGATCGAAAGACTGTACTTTAAAGTTATCTTCATGCAAATTGCACCACCATGTGAAAATTATCATTTTACTAAATATTCATTCATATATATTACCGCTCGATGAACTAGCAGAACCCACATGTTAAATCAATTGGTGCTTCGATATGAATAGTCGTAATTCAACATATCTCTCTTTGTCTAGATATAATGATAAGAATTTCTGCTGGTTTGATATCTACTTTCTCTGTATGAGGGCTCGTGAATATTTGATGTAATTAAAAAAACTTGTCTGAATACACAAAAATTTATTACTCAGTAAATGACAAACATGACTACATTTTTCAATATTTAATCTTGCAGGTAGCTATATTGTTTGGGAAACAGAATAGTAAGGCATAAGTTTTGGAATTACAAGTGTAATTCAAAGTTGCCATATCACGACTTTGTACTTATTGATGATCCAACAATCAATATTGGATCTATAAACCAATTTCTCAAACTATACTCGCGAGTTTAGGGTCGAAGCTCGTGTTGCATGTATCATTTGTGGAAACATTCTGCTCTATGTCGTACATGTAATAATTCGTGTCATGAAATACACGTGCTGAACGGTAACGACCGACGTCGAATGTCTAGCAAATGGTTTTATCATCTTATGGCAAATTTGATGCACGATTCGAACGTGATTTAAACTTTCAACTCGTAGGCCATTTGTCATTATCTAGAAATCTATGGATCTCTCCTTTCGTTGATTAATAGCCCGAAATAAAATGAAAAATTAAAAAGTTTTGACAAATAAAAATCGTACTTAGAAGATATTAGCATAAAGTGAAAGAATGCGTGTTGTAGTTTTCTTGTCAAGAGACGCAAAATGTGTATGCATACTAATATTTAGCATCTTTGAAACTTTTAGCGACACATTAAAAATCTACATGTTTCAGTGGGAGATAAAAAAATGTGGTGTATTTTAAGCAAAAAGTTTCATCACGGAGAGACATGTTTTCAGAGCAGTCTTTGAAATTGCTCTGCTTTATTCAACAGAGATTCAGCTACTACAGTTGCATAATTTACGACACCTGCGGCCACGGTTAACGTTACTGAGTCAATTATTAGCGAACTTGTAGGTAGTGGTCTATATGACTACACAAACAAGGAATAGTGGATGACGTAGCGCACCTCATTCTTCTCTACTCAGATTTTCACTCCAAGTTAAGAGCACTGCTTTACTAATTATCTTATCATACCAATTTTACAAATTGTATTTCATAATCAGACAATAGAAATATGATTATCTAACAGTCAGGTTAAATATAACAAATACGTAAACAACCTTCTGAGTGCGAATCTTGCAAATAAGGGTACCATGTTCAAATAATTTCAGTCTGTAGCTTTAGTACTGCTTCAGTAAGGGTTTGTACAAGCTTTGAAATTACTCATCTCCAGAAATACATGTTACAATGATCTGCACACTAGGAACATTGCATTCACTGGAGATCTTATATAATTTGGTTTATGCAGTAAACAAAAGGCGAAAAGTAAAATTTAAAAGTACGAAAATTCTGAAAAATGATACGTCATTTATAATTTTGAATTGAATTTGAAATGAATTTTGAATTTAATTTGTAATTGTTGATGTAATTTAATAATATGTACTCTGAAAGCCGTTTTCAGCTTTATAAATTGTTTCAATGTTTTAGAAGACAAATTATTTGGAAAAGGATGTTTCCCCTATAACACGCCTGCATTCCCTGATGATAATGTTTTTGGAAGCATTCTGAGTGATAAGGGACAGTTCATTCTTCACGACAAAATAATTTTTTCTTGAGAATCTATTAGCACCTTGGTGATTTATTAGGATCAATGTGCAAGGCCGTTATCCCCTAAATCGCAAGCAACCCTCGGGAAAGGAGGGAAAGGAAGTGGCGTGATTAATGGTTGAAATTTTTGTTTTCGGTATTTATTTACTTTTTTCAACGGAGCGACGTGGTGCCGCCGTCGGATAGCTGGCATTCTTTTACTATCGTAGTGCGATCCCTCAGCCTCAGCAGTGAGCTATTTACGCCGAAAAATGGCTATCCGATCCTCATCTAATCTTGTAATTTGTGCGGATTTCTCAAAGCATCGATTGTGCTTCTCACCCTTCCCTTTGGATTCAATCTCTCTCGCTCCGACCTCTTTCTTTCCTTTTTCTCTATTCTCCAATGTTCAGTGAATCCGGTATAGATATTTCATCAGATTTAATTAGTTCACAAGTTTCTACGAGTATGATATTGTAGAAGATAATTTGTCGCTTATCAGCTCTATCAATTTATTAGTTTGTCAGAAATCTTTTATCAACTGATCTAAAAAGGAGAACTTTGTTAATCTAGTACTTCCTAATAAGTTGTAGGTGTAAGTATAACATAGAGCATTTGGAGGATAAAAGAAAGACCTATAATATTCCGACTCGGGATATATTTTAAATAATTTTGCACATTTCTGAGATTTTATGCCAATATCTTAACTCATTGAATTAATTTATTGGTGTAATTCGAGATCATCTGCTTGTGAGATCAGGCTGTAAGAAATTGAGTGATTTTTGGTCCCGTGTCCATGAAATATCGGGAAATTCGCATCGAATCCCGAGAGAATGTCTTTGACGAGCAATCCCATGGTTTTCGGATATCTGGTACATACCATGAAGTCCAATTACGTCAGTGCCGAATTTGCTCGCAAACGGAGAATGCGAATGTACAGCTCCTTTGGGACAAGTATTATCCGAGTACCTTGCCAGCTGTTAACGCTTTAGAGGATAGACCAGCTCTCTGCCCAACATATACAGACTCTCTCAATTGAATCGATCACTAAATCGGATCTCAATAGGATTTAGCCACTATTTATAGCGAATCATATTATCCATAACACATCTCACACGCTATTTAACTATTCTCTCAAACCCGTATTGAATCCTTAGTTAAAATGCATAATGTTCGGAAATTGACCATTGCAAAAATATCCACAATTATTCTTCGATTTACTTTGTCCAATGTTTGATTATTCGCATAATTTCCTCTTGAACCAGAGTTCTTTTTCACTAGCCGCTATTTTAAGACAATATTATCGCAGTAATTAATAAAATTAAAGTCTTACAATTCGTAAAATAACAAGTATCGTTAATAAATAATCGATGCGAGAAAACTTGGCGTCGGAACCAGTACAGTTAACGAACTGGAAACGTTTCTTAAGAGGCAATAATCAAGTTTTAATTAGTTCTCTACTGCCTATTCGTACAGAAGAAGTATAAGTACTTTCAAATGAAATTTCATTCGTGTTATCTTTCGCGAAGCTTTTAAATATTGATTTATGACAGCCTTAATTCACAGGAAATTTAAATTCACTTATTATTTTCACCGAAACCTGAATTAGAAGGACGCAACTAAATTAATTAAGTTATATGTACTCATAAATTTCCCATTAGCTATACAGTATCGAAGCCTCATTAGTAATTAACGAATCTCCTATTCTAAAAAAGACATGCATTTCAGACAACTTCATGTTGCGTTCCTCATTTTGCGTTACCTTTTAGCTAACTTCATGCGTAGTGCGCTAAACCTTATTGGTCAATTCATATCGCGCGCGCCTAATCTCGTATTATAAGAAACGTATGAAAAGTTTTGAAAAATTCAATTGAAAATCAAAGTTGTATCATTCCCATTTGAGATAATTTATAAAAATATTTATTTGCAGGATTTCAATAAATAAGTAATAATTGAATATTGAATGCAATACGATCTGGAAGGTCTAAGTATAATTTGATTGAATTGTACTGATTTTCTATTTCTTCTTATTGAAGTGACAAAATAATATGTGCAATGGCCTGTTTCGAATGCGTAATGCACTAGACATTAATTTGCAATAATTAGTGTTCATGTGAGCCGTCAAATGGCTGTAGAGCGTTCGGCTATTATTCTGAACAAGATCAGAAGTGGCTATTATCATAAATTTCCATGTGATTCGGTAACCACTGACAGACAGCCATTGTTGCACTGAATGAGGTTTTACAGTTTATTGATCATAAAAATCATTAAAATGTTGAGTGCACAGTGTCAGATAGGCTTAATCTCTTCAATAATTAATCAGCGTTTTAAACAACAATGAGTACAATTTATATAGGCGTTATGAGACCAACAAGACTAGAAACTGTAGTTATTCCTTGTAATCGAGATTTCCTTGTGATCCAAACTGAATTTACTTTCTTCATTATGAAAGCTAGACCCGTGCCGTCGCCTTGGGGGAAACATACGTATAGTAAGTACGCGATCTACTTTACGGAGTAAACGTGACTTCAAAGTTTTGTGTAGTCCAAAGGCGAAGGAAAAAGGGACAGCGACCTGTTCCGTTGACCGAAGAAGTGGATAAGCAACAAATTAACCTCTTAGAGATAGACGAAGACAGAATTTTATCACCTAACTTCTATCGATTTCAGATCTTTAAACTTGATCAGAAAAGTTTTTTCAAAAATAGTCAATAGTTGTAAAAATAAAGAACTAAAATACAATAAATAGAAAGAGTTTTCTTCAATTATTTACTCTGATTCTGCTTTTCACACCTTTTTTTTTTTTTCTCATTTCCCTTGAGAAAAAATCAAGACTAAAAAATTCTAACTGCTGAATTTTATACAGTTATTCTGTAAATGGAATTCATTAAATTAAAAAAAAAAATCACCTTTAGAAGGATAATGGGAAATTATGAAAGCGAAAAGCGGAGCGGCCTTATATTTTCTTAATAAATCACGGTCAGGTTGAGTAGATTTTTTTTACGTTTGCGAAAAAGAGAAAAAAGGAGAGATCCTTTTTACACTCTTAGCGTTGAATTTCACGCGTTTGTTGGGTGGGAGATGTCAACGCTGGAATGTAATCACATCACCTCTCAGAATAGAAGGGGTCGGAAATGGGGTTGGGGAAGTCATGACCTGAAGGACATAGTGTGAAGTTCAACTTCTAAAAGCAGTGAACTTTAAGCATCATTTCAATTGAAATAATTGTATAATACAATTCTTATTGTTTGCTTCTATCATTTCTCGTTAATTAAATTGTTTCGTTTTTATTTAAAATACAAACGAAATGGAAGCTAAGCAACAGCTTGTAAGACATTGTAATGCCTGATTAATATATCTACATAACAAGAATTCTATGATTGATCACATTTTACTAAACTTCTTTCAATGTAGAATTCTTTTATTCCTTCAAACTTGTAGGAAACGTAGAGAAAATACGGAAATCGGTTACTGCGGCAATGGAATGAAGGAGGTCTCGAGTATAGAATGAGATTAAATCGGAACTTGGTAGTTGGGCCGTTCGATTACTTCGTCGTAAGTTCATTATAACTAACTGGGTTACGGACACGCTTTTTCTCAACTTATCAGTACGGAACGTCAATTTGCTTGAGTGTTTTTAGACCTCATTGACTTTTACGGTTCAAGTCATTACAGTGAAAAATTTTCGTTACCGACTTCCGACTCTCCGAACTGAGTAAACAGAGGTAAGAAGTAGAGTCTAAAACGAGCTGAGAAGAATAGCTTGGTCACTTGCACTAGACAGGAGTGTGCATAGTTGCCAGTTAAAAATCGTAGGTAAATATATTAGGGTGAATATAGGTATATAGTAATATATGTCGATCTACTTTTTCTTAACCCTTCATTATTTACTGTTTGTAACCCTGCAAAGTATTTCCAACTAAAGTTCGTTATAATGTTCAACAATATTTTTTTTCTGTGCAACATCTGCTGTAAGTCGATCGATGGCTGTATAAACTTTGTAGATACGAGCAACTTTTAATGGCATAACTCATTGATATTCGATGCAGGAATTTTGAAAGTTTTAAAGAACACATATATTACCCTGTTGCTCACGAAACTATGAAAATTAATAGCATAATATCGATCATACGTAAACATTCTTGAAAATATTGTATAACGGAAACTCGTTTTATAACTTGAATATATATATATACATATATATATATATATAACTATATATATATATATG
>CAJFCO010018458.1:360356-394189 GCA_904066015.1 Synergus gifuensis
TATAAATTTACCTTTTTATCCTGAAAGCTCTGTTACATTTTTACGACCTCTACCTTATCTTTATACTTAAAGGATAGTAAGAATTGTAGAAATAAAACAGCCGCTAACCACGCAAGAGCTCAATACATTACTCAAGCTAAAGGTTGAAAATAGTCCTTAGATTAAGTAATACTACTCAAAGTCTTTTCAGAATTTTATTTTATCCAGTGAATGCATAAAAAATTCTACGTAGAATTTAATGACTTGTCAACGTCTAGACGTTCAGAAATATTTTTCAACTGTGAGATGAATATCCACGAGAACATTCAGCAATCCTTGTCCCTTGTAAAAGAGAAATGTCCGGATTTCAAGGAGTTTCAAGGATTTGAGTAATCCCCCATCGACTCGTGGCCGCTTTGCTTCCCCCAGAAAAGAAAAAAGTAGAAAAGGAAGAAGATGCAGAGAACATTGAATTATGAATTTTATTGTGAGCAATATACCACTTGATTTTAACTAATTTTTTTTTGTGAATTATTATTATGCTATTTATTCATGACTGCTTCATAAAGGGGTTATTCTACTTTACCACGTTCATGATATACTCAAAAAAAATGTTCAAAAATAGCTCTTTTCTTCAGCGTATAAAGCAGAATAACCCCTAAATGCAAGAAAGTTGAGAACTAAATAGTGAATTAGTGACCGATTTTTCACTAATTCAGATTTAGAGAGAATTCGACAGATTCGATTTCACCTTTAAATTGACATTTAGATGAAGTCAACTTCAGTTAATGAAATATATCCGTTATTAGCTTCAAAATCACCTGTTATTCATTGCATTATTTTATTTTTATCTCCAACTTCCGCATTACTGTGATTGCATAAGAGAGTAATTAGAGTTCTGATTGGCAACCAGTTTAAACAATAATTTTAAAAAATCTAACTGATTTTGTATCCAACTAGATTCATTTTAACCAAAATCAGATACTGATGTGCTTTTCGACCTCTCATCTTGTCTGAAATCTCAAGGTACTGCGGACTAAAATAATATTTCGGACTTTCATCCCGATACGACCTTAAACGTACTTACCAGTAGCGTTACGCGTTCTGACTTGAAAATCGATTTAACTTGCTCGAATACGGCTTCGGGTAAATTGGCCACGGGCGGATACTTTCAGTTTGCAAATATCCTTCCTTTTCTACGTCTGCTTTATCGTTACGAGGCCACGGGGAATTTTGCAGCGCTGGTAAAAAAGAAAAGGAGAGCCTTTTACCCCCTCACCCCTCTGTATACGCGAACGCGGGATGGAAATTTTGCTGAACTTGTTCAAAGTTATATTGTGCTCGCATACAGGTCACATGCATTCAATAAATGTGTGCATTTATATATCAAAATGTGTTTATGAGTGTGTTTGTGTTTGTGAGAGATTGCAAGGCTCGCAGCACGCGACTCGTTCTAAAACGCGCGACAGAGGTAAACAGTATTGTATATATATACTTTGTAGAAAAAATAAACACGAGAATGTGATTTATATATGGCATATTGTCAGGAACTTAACGCCTTCCGATGATGTCGCTCGTTATCTGACAAACCATCACGTGAAGGAGTGAAGTCGGTAACCAAAATCCAAGAGTTAACTCAGTAATTCATCATATATTAAGCAGGTCTTGCGTTATCAGAGTGAAGATCAAACCTGGCATAGCTTAATAAGACGTGACAAGTGGTCACGAAGCTTCCAGCACGTACGGTTTAACCACCTAGAGATTGAAGCTTTGATCATTATTCCGTTGGGTACCTAAGACTGGTAGCCGATGTCGCTGATCGAACGACACTTCGCGTGAATTCAGTCATTAAGCGATAGGTGTGCTTCCGAGTTAAAGACAAACCGAGCGTGAACCACTCGAAAGGAAGTCACTTTTTTTTACCCCTCGCGACCGATAACCCATGCTCAACCAAGTTTTTTTTAGATCAAATATGCGTTTACCTAAAAACTATTTCGAGTTCATGAACATGAAATTTTCAAAATGAAAGTGACCCATCTGAAAGCAACCTTTTTTTAGAAGGTTTCTAAATTCTCTCCGATATTTAGACTGCAATCTCTTGAGACTGCGGATAAGATGTGCGACATTGAAAATGTGCACAACTGTTTTGAGATGATGTAGATGTGGAGCGCATTTAAGCAATCCCAAACAGGGACACGAAGAATGTGTGAATAATTGATGTTTCGTAAGGGACAGAAGATGGTAATTAGCTGTGGAACTCCCTGCTTTTCAGACTCTCTGAGAGGTGCTAGTATGGGACAGTTCAGTGTGCCTGCATTAATATAAATTAACACTGTTGCAACTTTGGGCAGACATTGCCGCCTCCTCCGAACTCGAAACCCAACGAGTACCCAGCTCCTCAGCCTTGGGAACCCCACTGTAAATACTTGTTTCGCTATTCCTGAATAGTATAGACTCCGCAAATGGTCTGCCCATTTAACACCCACTGCCGCTACCACCGCTGCCGTCTACTACACACTATGTAGAAACTGAAATGCACACCCTTACCTCACGAACTCGGTTTCCGTCCTTTTAGTCGTTTGCCGCGACGCATTTCCTCTGCGGATGTTGCTGTACAAGCAATTTAAGCTTTCTTGTTATCGATCCTCTACCTGAAACATTGAAGTTACTTGAGCAACAGAATGCATAAAATTAAAAGAAAATATCTAATACTCTTTAAAATATCGCACTGAATCTCGTAAAATTTAATTTGAAATGCGCGCAACTGTTTCGTTCTATTATTGTGGGCAAAACAATCCATGAAATAATAATGTCATAAATCGAATAACTGTTCTATTTAACAAATTTTCTTTTAATAGAACTTTTAATAAAAAGCGATTGACATGTCGTGAATTATTTACCAAGACTCAACCAATGTCTGACTATACCCTCCCGTTTCCACTGATTTCAAGAAAGCAAACTCGAATCTTTAACTTACACAAGATAACAAGTAAAATTATTTATGCTAGTAAAGATAAATATTTTTAATACAGAAAAATAAAAGAAACGTTTTTATTTTTGTTTCAGGTGAGTTCTTCCAGTATGTTATACAAAAATCTACGACATTCCGTATTGAGTAAGCAGATTCTATAATAAAAGTCTTATTATTACTTCTTATACATTAGTTTCGATTTTAATTGAAAAAAAATTAAAATTTAATACTGCAATATCAAAACCTATAAGGAATTGGTTGCTTGAAATATATTTGAAATTGAACCTAAAGGTATTTAATGTAATCCCTTCATTTGAATGCGAAACGTACATTGTACATTTCCATGAATAATTAAAATATTCAATTAAATAGTTGATTCGCGAGACGCAAACTTAGATTTGGGATCTCAATCGAAAAATTCCGTTTCTCAATTCTTTGGCGTACTTATGGAAATTACGAGTATTACGGGTACAAAGAGAAGCAAATATTCCAAAGAGAGCTGACGTGATAAAACGAATTAATCTGACTTAGACACTGCTTAACTCGTTCGTAATGCAGCGAATCGAATACAACTTCCCGTCAAAGAAGAAACACATAACTGGCATTTCAGTTCGTTGGCAAGCAAGTTTTTACTAAGTAAATAATGAGTTCAAATAATTGCCTAATTTTTTTAAACGTACGGTGTCATCAAGATTTTTGTTTTATTCATATTTAAATGCAAAACAAATATTCTTCAGTTTGACAAACATTAAAAATGATATATACGATTTTTCTGAATTAAAAGTATTTTTGTGGCAATCATCATTCCATTAGTTCTCTTAAAAAAGGGCTTTAATAGGAAACGTATATCTGACTTCGATTGAATAAATCATC
This sequence comes from Synergus gifuensis, assembly GCA_904066015.1. Taxonomy (NCBI): domain Eukaryota; kingdom Metazoa; phylum Arthropoda; class Insecta; order Hymenoptera; family Cynipidae; genus Synergus; species Synergus gifuensis. The sequence continues at coordinate 364,180 of CAJFCO010018458.1, forward strand.
TCACTGTTCCATGATATCCTAATAAATTGCATCTATTAATCAATGAGGTCACATCAATCGACATGTTCTGCGTAATGAACTGTCATTCCAGAAATGGACGAATATTCAATATACCTTAATTTTCCAATATAGAACCTGGAATATCATATCACAAAATAAAATATCCATCACAATAGATTCAAGTTTGAACGATCTTAGAAGAATTTATATTGCAATTTAACATTTCCGAATTAATTCTCAATTTATCTAAGCAGCTAATCTTCTACTGTCTGAATGAGGTTCTTATTGACATAATATAAAACTATGTTAGGATGTAAAAGTTGCTAACCATTTTTTGTTGGCACCTTCACGCTTTAGAGAGCAAAATGAAAATATAGTTTACTTTTTCTTGGCTTTCATGGAAAATTGTAATAGGGAGTTTCCTTCGGACAAGTAGAACCTTTGGACGAGCGACCATAGAGAAAATGAGATGAGAAAAGTGGGGATGAGTTTTTAAATTAGCAAGTTGTAATGAATGATATGAAATAAAGGCGATGAAAACTTTACGCCAAGCTTTGACGTTTATAACAAAGCAGCGTGCATAATACATGCTTTCAAAAGAATCAGGTGCTGAACACAGTTTCACCATTTCCAAAAAAACGTCTACTCTTTATTTCATTTATTTATAGCTATTATAGAAATTTTATTGTCATAATTTTAATTAAATTTAAACATTTGAAGAGTATAAAATCAGTATTGTAAAATCATAAACGAGTTTATAGGCAATATAATACCTGGAATTAGTAAATATTTTTTTAACTTCCAAAAATACGACACATAAAACATGAAAGATGTTTTTTTTTTAAATGAAAAGGCGTTGGAACTGTTTCCAGATTAATATTGAAAAACAAAAGACAATCATACATAGGTTTCATTGTAACTTTCATTTTCCATTTTCCAGCTTTCTTCTAAAACACCGAATATATATATTGTCTCTTTATTAAAATGTTGGCTCCTGCACAGTTTATCGTATTATAAGATCACATTTCCACACATGAGTGGATTTAACGAGTCTCTGTCAATTAATACAGAACTACCGATGGACTATTATTACTGTGTCGTAAATTGATCCCCTCGTGAGCTGTTTTATTTTCCTCTTGTATCCCTTTTTCGCGTGACTTTTCGCTCTTCCAGCTATTTGGACTCGTGCCTTTCCTCTAGCAGGCGCTTCACGTATCAGCGTACATCTCTTCCGTTCACTGGCGTAGAAAATGTACAGCGGGCCGAATGCCAAGTTTTATCACCAGCGATGTGGAATTAATTCTTATTTAAATAATTACGCGAACTCCTTCGAAACCACCGGATTTGTGAAGGAATTTGAAGCAAAAGGGGGAAAGCGTTACGCTCGAGGAGAAACGCATATTACACTATTAAATGCTGGTTACCGAGTATATGAAATTCGACTGAAGGAATAATGTATTAGTAAAGAAATTTTATTACAAAAAATATGTAATTTGCTTCTTCATTTATTTATTGGAACAAAATGAGGTAACTTATTATTGTTAGAAAAAAAATTGACTCGTATCTAATTTACATTTAGTTCAGGATTTTCAATTGATATAGAGGTATCATGAAAAGATATCAAAGGGTATCGGATACAGACACATTTGGTGGCAGTTCTATTTCTCTTAACCAAGCCATAGCAATGTAATGAGTTTCGACTGCGATATCTTAGCCTCATCGCAAACTAATTTCAAACAAAGTTTCTCCACTGATCTGAGCGGGCTGCCGCATTTGCGCCCGGTTACACCGGCAGTGACCTACCCGGAAATCGAAGTTTATTCCTCCTCCCCTTCTTTCTGGAAGATTACCCATGTAATGTCCTCTCCACCCTCTCGTATAAGAGATTACTTTTACCCGCATAGAATTACTCCTTATTTGGATGCTTCGATACCAGCTCTCAGTATTTCTCGAGCTTGAGATTCTATTAACATAAGTAAGACAAACTATACTGTTCATCACAGGAATCCCTGCTTTGAAATTAGATTTGATTCTATTTTATAACTGGAGGGTCTAAACCGACAATTTAATAGAATAAAATAAAGAGGAAAAATGTTAAGTGACTTTTTAAATAATTTTAACAATTGCTTTATAGTTTAATATAGATTATTGAGTGAACGATATGCGGTTAGTTAATTTTAATACAACTGACCCTATTCGTCTCTCACTGAATGTACGTATAATACATTAAGGCAGTTCAACTTCAGGTAACTAGTCAGTTGTGATCTATATCAGCATTACAAATTTATATGTACTATAAGTACACTTTTCTTGTCTAACTGGCAGGCACATGCAAAATTGATGTTCGCCGAACATCAATTTAACTGGAAAGCTCTTTCCCCATTACAATACAAGAAACTGATTTTATGCTCGTTAGTAAATAATGGAAACATTTTCATATACATGTATCAGTTCAAATTTCGAAATAAAATTTTTCCAGTAACTGGGAAGTGTATTTTTCAAAGACTACTAGAAACCACAGACTGCTGTAGTATAAAAAAAAGTAACAAAAACAGAGGGGTTGATATATATATATATATATAGTGAGAGGTTGAAATAGGATTCGCTCGTTTGACAGAAACTGTTTGACGTAGAAAAGGGTACGCACTCGAATGTAGAAAAACCAATCGAATTACTTGACAAAGTCAATTTTAATTACGTTTGATATTTTATAAAATCAGCTTTCGTGCTCATTTTATATACAATACAATATACAATCAGATTATGTCATCATATGAAAGGATATATATGTCAAGTTAAACTATAAAACCTTACCCTATAATTTTCTTTTCTTAAATATCAAAACTGAGAATATTATTTTCTTGAAAAAATTGAGGCAATAAATTCAGTTCATTAGGGTTACCTTTTATTTGCATTTTATGAACAGAATAAAGCAACCATGTATTAAAGATAGATACTATCTTTTTCACACTGCAGTTTTATATCACACGCACAGATCCAGTTCCTTTACACTTCACTAGAGAGAATTTCGTTTATAAATGAGAAGAACAAATTTAAATAAAGATTTTATACTCGAGACATTTTTATTTCATCTGAATTTTTATAAATAAACATTAGACTGCGAAATTAAAAGATATCCTAAATTATGAATAACCATTTTCTATTTTAGAATAGTATCGTGACTACTGATTTGAATCATGATTGAATATTGTGATATTTGATCAAGATATTTTTAAATTAAAATTATGAAAGGAAGTTAGTAAAAGTCGTGTGATATACCTAGTAGCACAATGGAAGGTTTTGAATATTTTTATAAAGGTGAATATCAAGGAACAGTATAACACAAATATTCAAGATAATGTGGATGGAATGCACAAGAAGAATTCCTTACGGGCACACTTTTTGTTATTCAATAAAAACAAAATTGATATGCAAAAAAGTAACCGATGTGACCATCGAAAGTCTGTCGATGCATAAATTCAATACTTCTTGACGTACCCCGCGGCGACGTCTATCATCTATAGTGACGTTATTCTGCGTTCTTTCTGCACATTTCTATGATAACATATTCGACGTCTGACTCGTATGTCACTGCATTTCATCTCCATAGTATAGTTTTATTCACGTCTCTTTTGCCTAGAATATTCTTCATATATATTTCCGTTCCTTAAAATACTGGAATTACTTCACTTATTTGACATTTAATAAATGAAATCATGTATAGGAGAGAACCTCTTCGCTTAAAATATTCAAAGCTGTTTAAATTGAGCAATCTCCAATTTTACGTCAAACTGTAAACCAACTTAATTATATTTCCTTCAAAGGATAAAAAAACGTCCCAAAGGAAAAGAATGTTGCGAACACCCGCTTGCATATTTTTTTTAGATAAATATATGTATTACGAAATATTATTTGAATTTTATAGCCATAAGATGGAGTTAGGATAAACTTAGAATGATCTTAGTCTGATCTTAGTCTGATCAGTTTTTAATAACTCAATTTGAGAAATAAATAAGTTTAATAAAGTCAAGACCTAATTATCACGAGGTAAATATTCCGATTTATTTTTGGTTTATTAATTATCAATAATGAATTCGAGTAGTTCATTCCATCCCGGGAGCGCTTAAATATAGGCAAATAAAATTATTCAGTAGAAAATCGTTTTTAAACGAGTATTCAGGTCACGATACAAATATAGTCCAGATCAGAATAATTCAGAGACTTCCGTTAGTTTAGAAGACTTTATTAGATTTCCCTAATTCTAGGATACCTCAGTAACTTCAGTACATATTTCTTCAGGAGACTTCAAAGTTATAGGATCCTAACTAGGCCGAGATAATATTCCCTTTATATCCTTTAAAATTCACTAAAATTCATTTAAAAATCGTCAAAATTTCTTACAATACGTTGAAATCTCTTAAAATTCGTTCAAATCTCTTAAAGTTCCTCTCTTGTTAATTTTTAATTGTATATTTGTATATACTTCATTTACCTTTCATTATTGGAAAGTGGAAGAAGATTTTTGCGTTAATTGGAGCGCTTTGGCAATAAATTCTCAACATTGGTATTACCTGAGCGGTGAGAAACCACAAGAGAGCGTCTCATACCATAAAGGCGAATTAAGCCGCGCCGCGTGTCAACGACGCGAGCAAAGTGCACGTTAATTAAACGCGCCCTAGTACTCGTGCGGCTGACTCTGGTCACATAACACCAGGTAAAGAGCGTTACTGGCAAGACCGTGGTAGGTAGAAATTAAAGATTGGCGTCAAAGCTACAATTCACGTGGCATGTACAAGCCACGTTATTCTCATTGACCACGCTATGCGTACTATACTCTGGATGAAGTAAACGTACCGCGCACAGGACTTTGATTACATCCTTGCCAACCCCTACGTCTTCATCTGACTAGTAGGGGCTCCGCCCACGCGTTCCATAAGGCATCCTGCCATGGTCGGTAATTGAGTTGCACTACTTCCTACTAAGTTAGCTCGCGTCACTACCGGTTCTGTCGGAAATGCGCCTTATCGCTGGCTTAGCGCGAAAAAATCAGCCACCACTTTCCTGCAGACGCCTCCATAACTATTCTGAAAACAGGTTCGAACCCCTGTTGACTGTTCAGTCGACTGCAATTTTTCACTTAACTTTTATGCAGCAACTTTACTTTCTCGTGAACTTTTCAATTTAATAATAACGTGAATAACTTTTACAGAAGACGGTAACATACAGAGAAGGTAAAAATATTTTGTAGAAAATTTTTTTTACATACTCTTTGTGGCGACATTTTATTATTGACAATTGCACATAATGGAAAAACGGGAAAATATAACGGGATACAATGTTCTTTTAAGTAAATTCTTTATGTGCAAAACTCATTTGTTCGAGAATTTTTATATAATGTATGTATAACGATGCTTCTGAGAAATTATTCATAGGTTCTTAAAAAAATATAATGTGTTTCTAAAAGCTTGAAACTAAAAATACGTAAACTGAAAGTTTATTGGGTGTAAAATGTACAATTCCCAACAAGAATTACCAATCGGGCTCCGGATTGAACTTTTGAAAGTTTGCCCTTAGCTCGAGAGGACCAAACAAAATCTAAAAAATGTTTAGCAGCTGCAGACATTCGATTTCAAAGTGTCGACACTCAACAGAAGTCACTTGGAATTGTTCTTTGCTTGAACATGCATAAATCGATTGCAATGTTCGCTCTTCGTTTCCATCTCCCCTAGGGAGTTTTATCTCGCCACGAGACGTGTGTGAAACTTTGTTCGTGTAAACTTTCTTGAGTTACATCTGCAGCTGCTGTGAAGCGATTGATCCTGCGGCAGTACCAAACACGTATTGCACACAGTCCTATATATACATATATACCGTATTGTCAGTCCTGTTATATGACAGTTTGTCCTTTCGTGCGTGTAGCGAGGGTGAGCGTTTCTCTCTCGACAGAGACGGATTTAACGAGAACAAATTCAAATCGACGCAGGTGCGTGCCTTCAGTGTGCAACTGTGCATCATTATCCCTGTCTCATTCGTCAAATTCGGAACTCTCTTATACATCATAGGATTGACATTAAATGAACTCAATTTTTTTTCAAGATATTATTGCGAAAAATAGTCGCACATAAATTCTTAAACTGTTCGACGTTTATTAATAAACGATGGCCGGTCAAAGAAAAAAACACAGTGGGATATATGCGGGAATGACCAGTGGGGACAATAGAGAGACCGAGAGCAGAAAATTAGAAAAAAGCGGATAAAAGTGCAGGAATATCATCTCTACCAATTAATTAGTGAGAGTGCAAAAAATCTATGCATATTCGACCCCGTATTATCTTAAATTCAATCCCATTTCCAGGAGGTTAAGCGTGAAAATTGCGTATGCAAATACGTATATAAATTCTTGTAGAGAGTAAGCAAGCCATACCGGTACCGAGCTCTCTGATGTTGCGGAAAATTGCATTGACTTTTCGCGTCTCGAATATCAAATGCTAGCGTACCTGTCACAACAGATGCTAAATGTACAAAAATATATTCCTCTTTGTTCGTTTTATATACATATAATAAAAGTGTTACAATTTTTCTGCGGCTTTTGAATTGTAAATCCATTTCTTAAATTGGTCAGGAAATTTCGAGAGAACTTTTTGTATAAATAATGCAGTACTGCGCCCGATGTAAATATCTTATTGGACAATATTAGCAGAAAATTTTTTTATTTAAGTATAATATTTACCTATAATTGAAACAATTCTCACAGTTGGAAATAAGATTTGGCTACGTCTCAAACATCACTTTCTCAAGTGGTTTTTCTTTCTTAACTCATAAGGCACTTCCTTAAAAGCTCTTTTCACATAATTAGGTTTGAAACGACGCTTTAAAAGAAGCGAGCTCTAAAAGAAGTTCTCTCAATATTTTAACGCTCATTTTGCTCCACATTGGGCATAGCTATAAACGCCCTTCTAGTCTCGAATCTCCTAATTGTGTTCCTGTTAGATTGCGATCTCGATATCACTCTCAATTATGATAAATTACATATAATTATGCGAGGTGGAGCACGCTTAGGGGAATACGGAGTTTATCTGGATGATAGAGGGTTTTCAGGGGGGGAGGGTATGAACGATTTGCATGCGACCAACTTAATCAGTGCCAACACCTTAAACCCGGCTTGCAAAGGCCGTCGATTTTATACGATACGAAAAACACTGTGCTGACTCTAACAGCTCAGATTAAATTTAATTGCTGCTTTAATAAATGACAAATGGCGGACCATTATTAACTTTTTTGATAAACTACTGCAAGACTGATGACTCACTTCGACTATGAAATTTCGTATACAATTACAATTTCTTATGCCTACATCCAATCGCCACGAAGCTGTAATTATATCACGAGCGAAAAATTAATGTAGAATGTTATTTTGTTAACATAGCTACATTTTTCTTGGTAATTTTCAAATTCATGAATTATCATAAACCGAAGCAACGCTGGTAGATTTACAGAAGAATTTTTCTTGGCTGACAACATTTTATTAATACTATTAGAGAGCGAATTTCGGATATAGAAACTTGATGGTCACCCTGTTGATGCTTAATTTTTATTATTGTATTAAATTTAATTTTTATTTTCCAACCGACAAAACATTTTCAAAGCTTTTTCCTAATTTAACTCACGACAAAAAAGAATTAAATTGTTTTCGAGCATTGCATCGGTTTTCTGTTATTCGTTAGTGAAATATAAGAGTGCGAAAAATTGGTGAGTGATATCGTTTCACGGCTTTGAATCGGTGACATGAAAGCCATATTTAAAATAAATCGCGATGTTGTTAAATGAACTGATCTACATTCTCATCTGTCACAGTTTTGTCGCTTGGTCATTTTGCTTTTTGACACTGATTTCGCACTTGAATAGTTTGACCATTCGCTCGAATTAATCCGCGAATCGTCCAGCCGAAATTTAACGGGTGCTGGTAATATTTTGATGTCATGCCTGCATAACCTTATGCAGTTTGTCACCATGTGTTATGGCCACATGTACTATCGATCCACAAAGGCACCGATGCTGGTACTAGGTGGTTTTAGCATGATCCCATCTATAGAAACTATATATTCTAGTCTGTTATACAAAAATCGATGCCAATTCCCAATAATTTTTCTCGTAAAATATTCATATTATCAAGCTTATAGAGGACTTGTTAGCGTAAGGAGAAAAGAAACTGAGAGAGTAAAACTTAGCAGTAAAACTGCTGAGAGTAAAATAATTTATATATTTAATGAATAGCTTAATTACAACTGCAAATCTGAAAGAAATTTTTTTTCATTTCAGAATCACTGCAGCTGAAAATCAAACAGGTGAACATTCCAGAGACAGTGAAGGAAGGTTCAGTGGATTACGTGATATTGGACTGTGATTACGATCTTGAAAAAACTTCTACACAACTTTTAGTAGTAAAATGGTTTTTTAAGGGGGATTCACCGACCACAGAATTTTATGTCGCGTATCAGTGGATTCATGGAAGACTTCCAGAAGCTGAACCTAGTTTTTTTAGGAAATACATAGATACCACATATAAAGCAAGTGATGATCCTTTCACAATGTATCGCGCTATGAAATTGAATAAACCGACTGTCGATGTTTCTGGCACATACAAGTGTGAAATTTCTACTGTAGCAGATGAAATTCAAGCAACTGGATCCATGGTTGTATACTGTAAGTATAGAAACTATCTCAAAATTCTAATATTTTAGAGACAAAACAATCTGATAAAAGTTTGTTATAGTAATAGTGAAGTTTAAGCATATTAATTATGAAATGAAGCAGTCATAAAGTTTCGACGATTATTAATCTATTCCAGTAGCTAACCTTAGGTGGATTACAATAACAAGCTTTCAGACCAAAATTCACACGTTGAATAACTTGGGTTCAGACAATTGATTCAGTAAGCAGTATAATGTATTATATAGAAGCACGCGTACGCTTTCACCTTAATCCTCCTGTTCTAAGCTTCGCATCTAGTGCTTAACCAAAATTGAGTGGCTTTGACCGAAAATTGCAAATAGAATATGTAGAAATCGAGAAGAAATTCACTTTATTCAAAAATTCAAACATAAAGTATCAAATCATTTATATATTTATACGTCCCAAAGTAGCTTAATTACGAAAATATATATTTGAATGAATATTCTCAACTTTTTGACAATAAAATATACATAAAAATTGCAGTATCGCGCTAGTAATGGCATTAGTACAAAAGGTAACTCGGCTGAGAATTGTATTGGCATACAGCTGACACAGTACCAAACCAGTATTCGAAGCGGTACTGGATTATTAACTATTTCACTGGCCAGTACTGGGTCAACTCCTAGCCGAGTTACCTTTAATATTAATGCCAGTACTATAAACAGTACTGGCGCAGAACGGCGTCAGAGGTAAATTTCCTCCTGGGAGTGCTTAATGAGAACCAAGTGTCCTTTTTGCATTCTCACTTCTCACAGCGGGTGCTCGAAATTAAAGTCGAAAGCGTTATCGCTGCGAAATTTGAAATTTTAAGTTACTAAATAAGTAGAATGAAAATGCTATATGAATATATTTTCTGTTAATTTTGCAACTTGTGAAAAATTATTTTTTTTACAATGAATATGTTGTATTTTCAAAAGATTTGGCTAAAATATTTGACGTTCAACACCAGTATAAGAATATAGTGAATGGCAAATGTCTTCACAGGAATATCACGGTTTAAACCCGTGGAGTGTGTGCATTTTTATCTTTTGTATTTTATATATCGTCTTTCACTCCAGTCGTTCGTTCTCGAAATAAAAGTCGCCAGTCGTAATAAAATGGAGAAAAAGCAACTGTAAGAAGGTTCCGCATTGTCGCGGTAATGCAGCGGCGCATTCTGCGCGACGCGGTCTATCCATTACTATTACATTTTTATTTTCACCGTACGTGCGGTTCACGTAAAGCGGCAACCCCTAATATGAACGGGGATGTTTCGGAAGTGTAACTTCCGGCTTTTGTATCAAAATAGTCTGCAATCGACTTGAGAGCGTGATAAGATTCCGAATAGTATTGGACATATCATATCTTTAAATGATTATTTTTGTGAACTTGATGAAAGTAATTTCTTTCCCTTTTCTGAAGCATAAAACAAAATTGATGATACAGAACATGTTACTGAACTTCATCGAAGATCGAATTCTAGTCAACGGAAGCGCCTTAATGGGGTCAATCAACTTCGAATTTGAAGAATAGAGTAGATTAGTAGAAGAGCACATAATCTCACAATCGGAGGAACACATAAGGAAAGTAGGTTACAAAAAAGATAAAGTGAAAACACTCCTTGTAACTATTGTCAACAAAATAAAAAATAGACCAAAAACTTATGTTTGATCACGCAATCTATTATCATATCAAGTGGGTCATAGTATTTATGATAGCATGAGTATTTGTATAACGGTGGGTAAGAACCGTGATGGTTTTACATATAGAAAAAAAGGGAGGAAAACAAAACAAGAAGTTCACAATGCGAAGCCAGAGAGAAGTTTCAGGAAATAAACGAATTTGCTCCCCGGACAGCCGTTGTTAAAAGTTTATAAATGACGGTCATTTTTTTACCCTACAAAAAAAAACGAAATGAAAGGAAATAAATATTATGAGAACTCAAATTTGTTTCGTGAATTCATTTTAGACCATTTTACAAATTAGTTAGTAAATAATGGTACTATACTTTGTTCCAGCTACAGAAAAAAGATTCGAATTGATCACCAGAAGAACTGTCACCAAGGAAGAAAAAGAAGGGGTAGAAGTGACGTGTGTCGCCGAAGGGCTGTATCCTCTACCTACCCTCGACTTTTTTGTTAAGTAAGTATGTGTGTGTGTAACTGACTACCCTTTACTCAAGCTCAAATTGGAAGAAGAGATTGAGCGTTTTTTTCAGTTTTCTACAGTAAGATAAATTAAAAGTCAATAATGACGTAAGTCAACCGAATTTGGCGATTAAAAGTATATAGACATGTAAATAGAATAAGGAATATTTTGAATTCGTAATTTTCTGTTACAGTGAAGATTTTCAAGAATCCTCAATAAAACCTGATGTTACAATGAGAGCAGGACTTTACAACATTTTGGCAAGAATGGACATTGAAGACGAAAATTTACCAGAGTTGGCAATTTTCAAATGCACTCTTAGTATACCAAAAGCAAATTATAACGTCTCCAGAGAATCAGTCTACTTACCTGGTTAGTGTCACTAATATTAATTTCTGTCTATGCAATTCCAGGAGTTTATTTTAGATTAATAATTCAGTCCTACTCTAGCAAGTCAAAATCAAAATTATAGTAATAATTTGATACAATAATTATTATTCTTGAAACACTATTTGTTATTCTAATTTTTTGCCTCAAATGCGCCACATTCATTGCAAGCTGTCTAAATAAAAAATCTAAAACTAGTTGTCTAGTGATAACAGTTTTCGATTTTGAACCCTTTCCTGACAGACCTGTATTCTATCGAATTATAGCGCACTTTGACCGAATCATCATTTTTCACTGAGTAAGGGATTTTCCGGTAAAAAATTCAATTCTACGTTTCATCACTTTAAACCATCCGAGAAGGTGTACATAATCTTCAAAACATTTTAGCGTAAAAGCAATCCATTAAACGCAACAAAATTTCATTGGGATTAATTAGCGTAACTTCAAAGTGCTTTCGGCTCAAAGCCATTGCGAAATAGATTTATAGCAACTAGCAAAATTCCAGGCCTCTTTATAAATGTGCAAGATTAGAAAAAACATCAAGCAGCTTGCTATGATGAAATCATGGTCTATATATTTAAATTTCGACATACAAATCGAATCAGGTAGAAAATTATATACGGCTTTTGATGTGTCGATATTTCTATGGGAAAATTTTGATAGCATTCATTTGATCAGACAAATCACTGTCTAGTATTTTTCAACCGCGATGTAATTCCACCAGCAAATGGATAAACATTGGCTTTCGGATAAAGTGCCTTTTTGAGTATCAGAAAGTAGAAACGAATTTGCTGAGCATTCGGAATGGACAGCCAGTAATCGATCGCTAAAATTCCTGTTGGTTAAATCAGTTCATTTACTTTATATTTTTCAAAAGCTTTATAACAAAACAAACGAGACGGCCTTTGAAATCACTAGATGTAAATTCGCTGCTGGAAATGTTATTATTTTACAACAGTAACACCTTATTTGGTTCTATGTACAGCTTTGCTTTTGACAGAAATGGAAAGAACGTATTTTCAAACTAACTATAGCATTTCCAAACTCAAACGAATTCGTAATTTTGTTCCTATTACGCTTAAACACTGTATTACTTCCTTGCAAAAAATGCAATTTATTATTGATACTTTAGATAATTATTATTTATTTAATTTTAAGAGTTTAGCTTTATAGTTTTACGCAAGAGTTTAATTTTTAGACACGCTTATAATTGGATTAATAACTTGGTGTAGGGTTTTGGTGCACGCATTTTGGTCTTACAAACGGTTAAAGTATTTCAAAGTAAGTTCTAATGCAAAGCACAATTCACTAATATTTATCGCTATATATTTTTCTTAATATAAAACAGCTATTGCAATATTAAAAATATTTTACGCATAGCAGCCCCACATACGGATAGGAATATACCATAAAAGAAATTACGACATTCCAGTTAAATATTATTTAAATAATATAAAAGATACTATCGTTTATTAGATTAAAAAGAAACTTTCGAATAATTATTGCAATTTTTGTTATCAACAGGAAAATTTTGTTTACTTACAAGACCCAATAATTGCCTTACAGTAAACAGTACCTATACATTACACACACAATACCATCAGAAAATATTCTACACCTGTTTTCTAAATATTTTAGTTTCACTACGTTTGATTAAACACATGATATAATTCAAAGACTAATTACAGGATTAGTAACAGATTTTCTATTACATCATTGACTAAAAGATGTTATCTGATCCTTTATCAAAATTAGATAAACCTTCTTCAATTAAAATAAACCGATGCTCTTATATTTTCGGGCAGTACTTCACATAATCACAAAATAGTTTTGACCGCGATTTGACACAATTATAATTTTTTTTTTGTTTTTTTACCGTATGTGGTGTTTGTTGTGCAGGATCGCCCACAACCACTACCACTGCTACAACGAAGCTGCTGAGAAAAATGGAGATCCAGGCGCTAGACAAGTCAGAACCAGACTTTGGCTATGGTGGTGGTAAGACTGAAATATTGCAACCCTGAACCCTGTCCGTAATTTACCAATCACCACCATGGGCCACCTCCATTTCCGAGACACTGCTCTTCGTTTAGAAACTTTGAGAGTGGTAGCAAAATTCCATTTATTATGCGAGGGTTCCCTAAATCTGAATTAGTGAAAAATCGGTCACTAATTTACTTTAGTAGTGAAAATTTTGACTAACTACTAACAATTAGTAGAGTTTTTCACAAAAATAAATTATTGACCGACTTTTTGCTAATTCAGATTCAGAGATATCTTTTTCGCTATCGATTCTCATAAAGTTTCCAGACGTTTTGAAAGATGGAAGTCTGCCACAAAATTCTTGCATACAATTTAAAATTTGATAAAATATAATTCATTACATCTTATGATTTAGAAATAGCGATCCTTTAAATTTTCGAATTTTATAGCTTTGAAACTTCTGTATGCAAGATTTGCGCGACGACTTTAACGAAAGAAAATTGTGGCCGCACCTGCACGCACCCGCGTGTTTGAAACATTCTTGGCACTCTTTCTTTGCACTCTTTATTTACATTTTCGTATATTATTATTTCCAAATCAGAACATGTTTCTTTTATCTACTCAAAAACTTCAAAAATTTAATAAAATTGTCCTTTAGGAAATTCCGAGACACACTACGAGTCTTATTGTTATTTGTCTTGTATTAAACTTTCTTTTATTCAATGTATTGGTTTCGCACATCCACATCTAGGCTTTTCGTAAACTAACGAAGCATGTTTTTTTTTTAACAGACTTTTAACATTTTAATCCCCAGCAAGCACGTAGAATGAAGATAAGCAAATAGAAGTAAATATAGTCAGAAATAAGAAAGAATGAATAAATAAACGAAATTAAGAAATGAGGAAGAAATAAAGTAAAATGAATCAAGTATAAAGTATATGTAAGTTTGAAAGTTGAAGAGTGATGTCAGCAATAATTTACCAAACTGCAATCAATTCAGCTGTAAAGGTTTTCACTTTATTTTCTGACATCAAGTTTTACTTTTGTCCGAGTTTCTATTTACAGTTCTAGTGACTGTCTGACACTCTGTTCCAAACTTTCCTACCCTGACTGAAATTTCGTGGCTCTCGTGAGAATAATACAACGAGTCTCTTGCAGGTTGAATCACTTGAATCCGCGTAAACGAAAATTCACATACCATTTTCCTACGAGAACTATAGAGGAAACTACGCTTTCTAAAGTACTCTAAGTTATTTTACAGCTTTACCATTTTACCTATTTGAAAATGTAACAAATTGCATAAACATAATTAATTTTAAAAAAATTTCTTTTGAAATTTGAGGACCAGAAGTCTGTACTTTTTGATAGAAATCAATAAGAAAAATCCTCGAAGTAGTAGATTCTATTTTTGAAATCATTTCTTCACATATTTTATAATTAGTTCAATTTACTCGGGCATTAAATCATACTTTTTGTGCAAATAACTTTAGAGTTGAAGTATTTCACTCGTATATGCATTTGTTACCGTCGTTGGACGTAAAAGAATACACATTCGGAGTGATTAATTCTTAACTTGTCAACACGTGCGTTATGATATTTTACTTATTTCATTACAAAACTGACCTCTCAGTGGAATATACTTCGAAATAAAAATTCTGTCATGATAAATATGTCTTAAAAACGAAAATTGGTGGAATTTGGAAATAATTAACATATATAAGGAAAATCCAGGACACAGGGGTTTCTGGTTCGTATTGTATTTCTAAGTTGAGTTTATACATTTAGGATTATTTAGAAGTTATGGCAGATGAGCTGGATGCATATATGTTAATAGAGTTTGGTATATTTCAAGATTAGTCCCTAGGGTCTCATTCGAGTATATATTTCATTCTGATAAATTTACTAGAGGGATTATTTCGAAACTATCCGTCAGTAATGTTCTGCCATATATTTAAGCCGTCGCATGCTTTTACGATGAGTCCATTAAGGTGAATCAAAAAGTTCTAATTTTGAAAGGATGTACAATCTATGGCTCTGTATTGTATATTTAGTGGAAATAATTAAATCTACCCCCAAAGCGATTCCTACGCTTAAACATAAAGAGCAGTGGAAGAAGTTAATTGTTCCGATTGTAATGAACGGGAATGACTTGTACGTACATGCAAGGCACGTTCTCGCGCTTGCATTGCCGAGTGATTTACCAAACCTAGCGTGCCGTCATAGTACTATAGTACTATAGTACTATGGTATAGGTACAGAGGGAACGTGGAAACGGAAACCGTGTCTCGCATTATAAAGAATCAGTCTGATTAGTTTTGCATTGAATGTTCTCCCTTGCTGGAATTTAACTGGAATGTCTTGACTAAATTCGTATTAAGTTTGCTCTGCGGACTTGATTCAACTGAAGCAAGATCCTCTCTAATTCTCTCCTTGCTGATGAACTCTGCCTTCGAATTTTGTCACGCGACACTCATTGTGAAAACCTTTCTCTCATTAGAGATCAAACAAATTATACATGAGAGTATGGAAATAATAATAATCGTATTTGAGGGTAAATGCTATAACAAAGAAATTTCAGTAGAAGAAAATTTGATGGTAAGAAAGGTGAAAAATACGAAAGTTAAGACACGCTGTTTACTGAAAAACGTGAGTATTGTTTTTACACTGTTAGGTACTTTTGGCTGGCGAAGTAAATAGTTTTATTTCGAATCGACATTAATGGTTTTCCGAGGGCGGCTTCAATCAAGCGAAAAGTTAACGGGATTTTTGCTCGCTAGTCGAAAGCTCTGCGAGTTTTCTGCTAATGTAATTTCTTGTTTTCATACATCCCCTTCTTTACTCGACCTTTTTTCAACTCAAGTGTAACTAAATCCCTCGTCTTTGCTGCCCGTATTGAACGAATACGCCCACCCCCGCATTCCTTTTCCGCTCCCTGTTTTCCACCCTCACTCCATCGACATTCAACTTTCAACAGAAGTCGAGACGCAAACGCTTCATGATTTTCTTATCATTTTGTGAAGGCTGCTGCCACTTTCGCGAATGAAAGTTTACCGTACTGCTACGAACGGTTTCTCATGTCCGGCGAAAGGAATGGTACTCGTCCGTTGAAAAAGTGAAGAATGAACCATTGTAAGTCTGTAGACATTTATTTTGCATGCCTGACAGAAACCGCGTGGCAGTCGATGGGTTGGCCAGCTTTTTTCTCTTCTGGACGACCCACGCTTCAGTTAATATTTTTTTCCCTTTAAAACAACTTTTCAATGCTCTCATAACCAGAGGAAAAAATTGAGATAGTCGACTTACTTCCAATGATAAAAATGGGAAAAACATTTTATTTAATTATTTCTTCAGATGAAGTCAAGTATGTAAAAATGTTATTTATGCGACTGTTTCATTTTAAATTTTCTATCAAGTTTTTTATTCACTTCCCTTTTATTCAACATACTTTCTTTCGAAAGCTGACATAACATCATTTTTCGTATATCACAGAAGCTTGAACTTGAGAATAATTTTCTGTCCAACTTGCATAAAAGTTACTTTAAATTCCTCTACGAACTTTTGAAAAGGAGTTTTCTGCTGTAAAGAAAAAAGTTATTACACTCCGTTTGTATCGAAAACAAAACACTTGGGATTCCCGGAAAATCTTTCTGTCAAAATAACACGAGATTCGGGGATCAATACATGCAGTCCTCGGAAGCGTAGATCGATAAGAGAAGAGAAAGACGAAGAGTGAATTGCCCGAGAGAAAAATAAATTGAATGTTTTTATTTACCAAGCTGGACAACTCGTCGACAAAATTGTGTGCAGTATAAGTATTTGAAAATACCAGAATAAAACATGAATATTAGATGGAAATTTTAAAATGGAAATATTAATTTCCAGTAATTTCCTTCAAGTTTCTTCAATTTTAAATATCATTATCAATATTCATGCACATTATTGAGCGTTCCACTTTACAAAACTCTATTCACAATATTGCTCATATCTCGATTAAAATTTTCATAATTTTTATAAAGCTTTGTTGACCGAGAAAACTTCCATCCAGTTTGGATCTTAAATAAGAGTGTTTTCAGCGAAAAAATTGATCTGCATAATGTATATATACATATGAAGTGAATTTTCAAAGTAGTTTTTAAAGGTTTAATATTCATTAATATTCTGCATTCATCTTTTCCTGTTCTGCTTTCTATTGATAAATTTTTATTCAATCAAGTTAGAAATTCAATTGAGTGAAAAGCTAGGACACTTCCGGATGTTGACAATCGATAAAACCATTTTATTTGTGAAACAAATAGTTTGTTATCCTCTTTTTGGGAAATTTAGTGTGAAAGATAATCTTTCACTCAAATGAACTAAAGAAAATATTTCGTTGAAATTTTGGAAAATGACAGAACACGTCGGTCTTCTCCCTCTTATTATTGATTTTATACCGAAAAGTGTTTTCACAAGTTTTTCAAGTAAGTTCACTTTAGAGACGAAAGATTAGAACTAGCAACGCCAATCTTGTGTCTTACGATCTATTTGAATGTAGCACTATGCAGTAGTAAAGTCAATATACGGTCAGGCAAAAACTTTTCTCCTCTTTTACACATTAATTTTTATATCTTCATTACAAAAATCACAGGACTCACTGTTTATAGATTTTATGAACAGAATTATGTGAAAATATATTTATGTGAAAGCCATTTTTCTCTCTAAAAGAATAATAAATACGATAGCATAAAAGTCATTTCTTTCAAGTTAGCCTCTTTTATTTATGACACAAACTTTGTGAGAAAATAAAATTTCTTAAACCAAAATGAATAAAAATTATTTTCAGTCTATTCAGGATTGTGCCTTTTATGAGGAATCTAATAAAAACTAAGACCGTAAACTCAGACGTAAAAAATATAAATCTAAGATACGTAGATTTAGACTCTTAGTAGATGAAATCAAAAGTTTACTTTCCTACAAAAGAACTTGTTTATTCTCATTGTGTATATGAAAGTTTATACTGCAAGTCTGTAGTAAAAACTATTGTTTATCGTAAAAAGCGGTTTATCCTAAGGGTAAATACGGTAGATAACTTCGGATTTTTGTGTACACTGATTACAATTTCAAACTATAAACTTTTCAAATTCAACAATTTCATAATGCATTTTAATTACAATTTTAAAAGTTTCAATAAAAAACCTTTTAACCTTGTCAATTTGATTAGTGCTTAAGAAAATGCGAGTCACGTTATTTATAGATAAACAGTTTTTTTAATTTTTAATAATTACTTTATATTGTTTGTTATATTAATATTTTCAGCCGTGAAGTCTTAGAGCACGTTTCCAAGTTTTAAAGCCGACCTCCTTAATGACTATCTTCTTTGTCATATAATGCTTATTGAAATACCAGCTTTTAGAAAGTCGTTCTTTCTCTCGTATTTCTTCAAGAAAATGCGTCATATTTCTTCGCTTCTAGGAAGGAAAACTTGACTTTTCAAATGCTTAAATTCTTAATATTTCTCAAATTGATACTCGACTTCTTTCTCATATATTCCATGATTCTTTCCGATATTGTAGCTCACCTTTTTTAAACGCTCTCTTGCTTTTAGTAGATATTTCTAGAACACATCATTCTATATTATTCATTGCTTTTGAAAATTCAAAGATAAATACTTAATATAGATCAAATTTTTGGTACAAAAGTCTTATGTAATAATAAGATTATATTATTATCTACAATATTTTTATAAACTTAGCTAGCACTTAGAAATTCCATAAAAAAGATGAGATGGCCTTTAATATTCCATCAGTCTGTCACCCTGCTTTACTTTCTTTTTTACTTTCATCTTCACTTTTTATTATCTCATCCAACTTTTTGCTAGGACTATTTTCTTGAAATAAATTTTGGAAGAGAAGATTGATAAATCACAATTCGAAAAACAACTTCATGTTCTAGATAGACATCTGATATTGTAATAGAAAATCCAAATATCGTTTTACTCTTTGAAAGAAATATAATCCTTTGAGAAATAAGAAATACTTGAAGAGTTGTTTAAGTATCAATTATCTTCTTTCCACTGAAATATATGGGTCAAGAAAAGTGAGGCTTTACTGGAAATGCGCTTTCAAACATAAAGGGCAAAGGTCAAGACGTGCGGCTTAACTTTTTTTTACTGCATTTGATATAAAGATTATTCTATCATATATGTATTTTCAAAAGCAAGCATACAAATTTACTTAATATCAACTAAACTGTTGCTTAAATTATTTTATCCCGGTTGAAGAGCTATTACAGAAGTATGATCTACGATATACAATTTAGTAATATCGGAAGTTAAAAATTTGAGATGAGAGCTGAGAGTAAGGGCAGGATATCTTGTTTACGTCATGATCAAGAGAAGGAACGGGAGCATACGTGAACCGATTATTGGTTCCACTCGAGTTCGTTATACATATATATATAAGGACCCGTTCGTATAAATATATATATATATATATATAGATACGAAGGGATAAAGGATCACTTGCTGATAGCTTATCATCCAAATCCGTTCCCTGCTATTGACGGGAAATCAATATGGGTTGGGGACTGCTTGCCCGGAGCACTCTCAAGTTACTTTGGTATCATTACGCTCGTACTCTACATACGACATATATATCTCAACCTACAACTTTTCTACAAAGAACCGCTGAACTATTAAGTTAACCTTTGAGATTTAGTACACTTAATTGCCCTCTTTCAATCAAAAATATGTATTCCGAGGAAGATTCAAAGTATATCAATATTTCAGCGCCCATTTAAAGCTATCGAACTTTCAAGTCATTTAGTAAAAGCTTATTTGCAGTTTTAATGAAAATATCAAAAGTATCATACAGAGTAATGAAGGATAATTTAATTAAGCCAAGAGGGATGAAAATCTTGAAAATTATAAAATATTTAAAAGAGCACGTTTCAAACTTGAAACTTGCCAAGGCTCTACTAATTAAACTTCAGTTGCACTTGAAATCTTGTTAAATTTATAATTTTTGAAATTTTAAAAGGTTACAATTTGAACCATGGGTGAAGCAATTTAAATTGGGTAGCTTTTGAAGTCAAATTTACAATATGAAACTCCAAGTTTACTTTTGAGGAATTTAACATGAAAAGTATGTTTCATTCTTCTCGTTTTCTGTAAAAGTTCTAAATTGAATATACAAGCTTTCATTAATATGAGAAATGGTCCTTTTTCTTGATTAAGTAGAGGTGAATTTGAGGTGAAGCAGATGTATTTGAGAGTCTTACTGACACACATTCAGATATGACTGTATAAAATTTCGTACGAAGTAGGGTAGAATTCTAAGAGGAAGCCGCGGGAGTGGTTCGATATAGAAAGGCTCTTACTCTCTCCTACAGTATGTCGTTTCGAGGCACGTCGCATAAAAGGTTTAGCAGTTGGCGACGCGACAGTGGTGGTGTGTAAGAACATGTTGGCCACGTTGTGGGATACGTTAGGGATGGTAGCACGAGTTACACAAGTAATGTGGAGCTTCAGATTATACGAGCATCCCTCTCCTACATACCACCTTACTTTCTTACTGTCTGCTTTCTTCCTCTCAAGCATTTTCCTCTACTATCTTAGCCGCCCTCTTTTTTCTTCCTCCTTTACTTTGTCTCCATTTCACTTTCTCGCTCTTTTATACTCTCTCGTTCTATCGCCTTTTTGGCACATTCCAAGTCTCGCGACGAAGGGATATGGTGTGTGGCTGACTCTTTCGCAGTTACAGTATCTCATCGTTAGCAACAACTGTGTCTGCCTCTTAAAGCTGCAGGTGTTAAGCCCGAGAGTGAGAACATCAAGAGTCTCACGAGAATGTCCATAAAATAATTAAGGAATCTTGGAGAGCTACAAAAAGCCAAGCCAACTTCGGAAAAATTCTGTAGCCTGGCTTTCAGCCTTTTAAAAAATGATTCCACCTGAATAGAAGATTTACGCTGTTTTTATGCTTCTCATTCAAATTTTTTTTTCTCCTTTGTTTCCATTCTTCTCTTTTGAATGTATTTATTTTACACAATTCTCAACATTATGTACTTTATAGTGAAATGATAATCAAGTAATTGAAATTGAATTGATGAATGATGAATCTCACAAGTCATAAAATTTTCGAATTTTTCATCAAGCAACAGTTCACAATAGTGTGAAGCAATAACCTTTAGCTATTGTAAGTTGTTAAAATAAAAATGGAGATGGAAAATAAATTGTATCGTGATTGAAACAAAAAAAAACGAATAAAGCATTGAAAGCTAAAGTAAACTATATTTTTTTTTCTATTGATCAAGCTGCCTTTTTTCTCTTTAAATAAAAAAAATGTGTCAGGTACATAGTTAGTACATTTCAGTTAGTTTCAAAGCTAACTGAAATATCCACTTTCCCTGGAGGGGTCTCACAGAAAAATTGTAAATTTTACTCTGTAACTGTACTCAGGCTGCACTGGTCTGTTGGTCGAAAAGAATCTCGGATTTCCATTTTAACATCAATCGCCTATTTCAGTTTGCCACGAGCAACCATTATATCACATCCTTTGGATTCTCTTATTTCTAGACTATTTCCACTTCACTCTGTGTATTTTCCCTTTTTTAATTAAAAATTCATGTCGTTAAAATAAATTTCTCTGTAAGAACGTTTCCACTTTGCTTTTTATATGAAAAGACTGTTCTGTCTCATTTCCTCTACTGAAAAAAATGGATAGTTGGGTTGGGTCAACTAGCTAGTTAGTAAACTATGGTACTGCTAATTTAAGTGACTGAAAATTTAAAAAACATTGCTTCTAAAAATATTTAGAGCATAAATATTCAATCATCAAAATCGTTATAGAATAGTGATAATATTTCAAATCTACTCATTCAGACAAATCATATTAAATTTAATATGAATCTGTGAAATAAAGAGAAGATTCTTAAAGCTTTTTGGGAAAACGTGTAATACTCCAGCTGGCATCGATTACTGAGAATACTGAGTTTTCCATGCTTCTCTTCCAGGTGTCCTTAAGCTCTCTTAAATTTTCTTTCTATTCGAGAATCTCGAACGAAACTCGAATTTCCCTCGCGTTAACGCAAGTACATGGAGAGGGCTTTTATGCTAGTCGATAGTGGATGCATTGACGCTACTTGTGAGGGTTTAGTGCAAGTTTCTTTCTTCTTTTCATTCCTCTCTCTTCCATACACCCCTCAAAAAAGTAAACACCCTCACACGCGCACAGCTATTTGTAAACAACAGATCCGATTCGCAAGCGTCGTAGCACTATTGTATTAAAAGGGCTAAGTAAATTTAGCTAAGTCCCAGCATGTAAATGTGCGCTCCTTCGCTTACATTAGACACGAAGAGTTTACCGAATAGCAGTTCAGCTTCAGGTTTAGGTGAATGCAATATGTACCGAAGAGGCAGTCCTTGTACGTGTTCTCGTGAAAGTTGTTTCAACAATTAAGGCGTAACGTAAGGCCGTATTAACACATGCCCAACTTTGGCTATTTATTAGTCTAGCTTGGTAATGCCATGTGAAGAGCTGAAGGATGAAGTGCTTCCTTTCACAAGGAGACTGCAAGTCCTCAGTCTCAACCTCTTACAGATTATTAATCCAAATTCTCGGTATATTGCGATCTCAGAGCTCGAGTATATTAACAAGTTCTTACTCATGCCCTTATTCCAACCCTCTTTCCCCAGTCGTCCACTCAGCTAAAGCATAGTCCTTATTATAGTTCAACAAGCTTATGTAAACTGATACTCTAGAGCTGAGGACAGCGCTCTTCTCTCTCAATCTGAATTAGTAAGAAGCTACTAATGAAATAGTTCCGCCTCGTTTACTATAAATCACTTTAAAAAGCATTTTTACTATCAATTCATTAAAAACTACTAATTTATTTAATAAGACTTTTTATACTTGATTTAGTTACCCTTAATAAATGAATTAGTTGTTTTTAACTAATTGATAGTAAACATGTTTACTAAGTGAATTAGTAAACGAATCGGCACTATTTCATTAGTAACTTCCTAATAAAATTCAGATTGAGGGAGTTGAGAACATTTTCACCTTAGATTTTCATTGGGTGAAGTAGAGTCTTCTAAAAATAAAACTTGTGGGGATTATATAATTTCTTTGCTAGGCAAATTTGTCGCACTTCATGAACGAAATTTCCTTCATGGAGAAAAATGCATATTCACTAATCTATGTAAATATCATTATATACTTATATATTTACCTAAAAAGACTCTAATATTACAATTGGATGATCAAGATGTCGAATTATGTTTTCATTGAGCAAATATATTCCCAAAAGAACTACTCTTCAACTTGTTATCCTTCAGTACACTTTTCTTCCGAACGTATGAAAAGTGTTTCATGAAAAATTTGTATGGATTCCCAGGGGAATATCCTTGTGGAATTTCAAGGAATTATTTTATATATACAGTGTCGCAAAGAAAAATTCCATAGGGAATTTTCACATTGAACTTCCATTGAATCTTTTGAAAATTCAATCACTTGAAATTTCATTCTATATATAAAGCTGAAACTACCTAGTTTTTTGCAAATGTTTATTTTAGAGCCGATAAAATTATTTCCTTAGTTCTCTTTTTTTCAAGTGAAATTTTCATTCTAGTCGTGTGAGATCTAATTCTACTCGAGTGACATTTCACTCGAAAGAAGGAAAAGCTGGAAAAGCTTTTAAATTTCTCTCAAAGAAATTTAAAAAGTATAATAAAAAACATTAAATGAAACTTTATACCAATTTTAATTAAAAACGCCAGTTGGATACAAAGACAATTAAATATTCTTTCGACGAAGAACTTGTCCTTCTGGAAATAAATGGATTCTCTTCCTTTTTCTCCTCAATGTTTTTATACCGAGAAAAGAGATGTTCTTTTTAAAGAACCGCGTCTTACAAATGCATTGATTGCTCAGCTGACAACAAAAATGTAGTTGTCGCCGGATTTCCGCGACTCGACATCGATAATAGAATTAAAACAGTAATTAAAGGTTAGTAAAGTACTGGATAAATTTAGCGAATATTTAAAACTCATAAAGCATTTTCCTACTTTACTTCTTATTTTCTTTGAATCTCTCATTCTTTCTCTCTCCTTTTTATGTTTCACTCTCCTTCAACTCGAACAGATGGAGCGGTAAATCGCAGAGCCATATTTCTTTCGACCATTCTTTACGCGGCTATTTTGTTTCGCCATTTTCCTTCAACCACCTACACAGTACAGTCAGTTTTAATGAATTTCCTTACCTTATTTTTTGTCACAGTTTTTCCAATTGTCCAATTTCAGATTATAGCTTACATTTTTAAAAATTGAACTATTCACAACAAAACAAATCTAACTTTTTTTATGAATGATATATGTATCTTTATATTCCAAAAGCTAGTAAAGACTGGTAAAGAAAACTGGATATTATAAAATAAAACCTGGCATTGGAACATTCGCACCTATAAACTTGGTCCGAAGGGTAAATCACTAAAAGAATGTATATCTCGAATGCAAACGAAATGAGCACCGATGCGATTCTCAGAGGTTTTATTTGCAATGCAAATAAAAAGCTCAACGACCCGTACCGCAACAACGCCGCTTGGAATTTCAGCGTAATTGAAAAAAGTGCAATTATCTCTTGGCGAGATTTGTTTTCAAGCGAAAACAAGCGATTTAGCGAGGCAGACCTCGCGACCCGCGAAGCCTCGAGAGGGTTGTAGCTAGAAAGGGAGAGTAAATTCCCAACTGCCAACATTGAATCAATTTTATCAGGATGATTGCTTCTTTCGCTTAAAACAAATCAGGTGTGAGACGATCATGTTTCACGGGAATGAAAGGAAACTCAGTCTTGAAAGAAATTATATTGTATCATATTTCTTACGTAAGGAAATACTCCAATCAATTATTTCGTGATCTCAGATTTATACAAAGGCTAAATTCATACCTTGCAGTTGGCTCGTCAACTAGAAGCTAGTATCTTTATTGTAGTAATAACTTAATTAAACTACTTCCGACCATTCTGTTTATGAAATTCTAGTATTAAAAAAAAAAACCTCTCAAGTCCTCATTACTTTGTCTTGGAATTGCTGACTCGGTATGATTCATTTAATTAAGAAAATAATATTACGTTATCTCTGCATATAACGGGACCACTTATGACAACAAACTCGGAAGTGGTCAATAATTATCCCAGTACGTGACTCCTGCAACTCACGTAGAGCATTATCAAGATAGTATTCCCATCAGTTGTAAAGCAAGTGACCTATTTCATGGCTACCTCGTCTTGGGAGTGCAAGCCTTTCTGATGGTATTCCCAAAGCGAATAACTAAATGTGATCGTGTCGTGCATTACAACCAAAAGTAGATATATCGTCAAGGTAAATTTTATCAGAGCTTTCAAACATCAAACATGAGAATGATTTCAAAGTAAATGGACTTCTTTAAAAGTTGGAAATTGCCGGAGTTTGTTTTATTTTCCGCTGTTAGGGATTGTTATTGAACGTTGATAGGGGTTTCAATTGAGAGTCTCTAGAAGTATTTATTGTCCGTTTCAAAGGAATCGTTCAACAGATCGTGTGATAACGAAAATAAAGAAAAAAAGGCAATGTGAAAAGATGAAGGTAAATTTGATATCAAAGAACTTTTAAACGTCAAAATATTTGCACGTTTCAAAAGCGTAAATGGCCTTTATTGAAAGGTAGAAATTACCATCACGACTGGATTTCCAATTTTAACTACCATTTCTGGAACTATATTGGAAGAATATGTCAGACACATGAGTCTTCCAAACGACAAGACTTTATTACTGTTTGGCGAACTTGACTGTACTGCCTGGAGGCACCACCCAAAAAGCGTCTTCCACTCCACGTCTAGCGCATACATAGTCGGTAAATATTTCAGAAGTAGCGCAACGGCGAAGAGGAATGGACAAATCGTTCGCCGAGGTGTATGATGACAATTTTCTTCGATATCATCCACCATGTCAATATGGGACACAAATAATACTAGTATATTTTATTTTAAAGAAATATAGCTCGCTACCAGCTGAAATTTCTTTCCTATGATGACACAATGTTCTTACATATTTTTTTTTCCAAATTATTGGAAAATTATGCACAGATAATAAAAGTAGGTTTTGGCTTTCATAGAGTAAAGACTTACTAATATAATAAACCAATATGAATCCATAATCCGCTCCTCATTTTTTTCTATTCAACAAAATTCTTTAACTTAGGAGCAGAGAAGTTATTCCCAAACGTTTGCGATCAATTTGTCGAGCAGAGTTAAATTATGAAAGGTCGGACGGTGTATTTCGTTCGATCAGACATGATTTGAAAAGCACGAAGTCGACTGAAGTAAATTGCTTAGTATCTCGTTAAATCTTTTTTCCATTTGCATCAGCTACATTCAGCGCTCTCAATCGCTAATAAATTAAATGAAAAAAGCGTCCCTGCAGATATCGAGAAAACCCCGAGGTTTTCTTTCCTTGCATTGAATTTTATATTCTGTTGTAGAATAATTAAGCTCGTAAATTCATAAAAGGAAATTCAAAAATTCACCATCTGTTTTATTTTCCGGATTTTTTTTCAAAGTCTAATATAAGTTTATATTTCCTTGCAAAGTCGTACGAATTTGCAGAACCTCGACATTATTTGGATGTGGGCTTTTTAAAACGACTCATTGCGCTGATCTAATATGAGAATTTTTCAAAGAATTTCGCAAGGTTCTTCCCGTGTGAATAAACCTTCGAGTTTCCTGAATTTCGACGCTTCAGCACTTGTGGTGTACGGAGGAAGAAGAAGGGCGTAGTTAGGTAGCTACACGGGCCTTATAAATCAGCGGCAATAAATAATACCCCTCTGCACCTTACCTCTCGTCTCGTCTACCAAAGTCTTTAACATCCTCAACCTGGATAACTATATAGATATATTCACCTACGTTACACACAATTACTCACGACGTAAAGCACACAGACTCCTTGAAGCACACGCAAATTCAAACGTTGTTGCTGGACGTGAATGAACGACGTGATTCAGAGACGCGATTATTACTTTCTCAAGTAGACTGATTAAGACGAAATTACAATTAATGCTTTGATAAAGTCCTTCTGATAAAATCGACGACTTTATGCTTTACTTTATGCTTTCTAAACCCAAAATTCAAGCAGAGAAATCTAGTATGTATATTAAAAAAAATATACTTTTTAAAGAATGAAAGTTTCATATGTGATATGTTATTTTTGCGCGTAAACCGCTCATAAGAAATGCATAAGTATATGCAGATCACGGTTTGTCAAGTTATCATTGTAAAACGAAAGAACTTTTCTAACCGCTGAGAAGATTTAAATAGCGCGGCATGCACAGATCACTTATAGCTTTATCTCTGAACTTCACCACCCCTTGATGCAAGACTCTTTGCACGTCGTCTGCGCATTTCTTGGACTTGTTGGATCTAGTCACTAGTGCCAGTTGCCAATTTTTCTCATGGCTATCCTCCATACTTTAAAAACAAAAAGATTTCCCAGGATGGTATTTTAATGAGATGATAATAATCAAATATCAGCATGCTTAATAATCATCACGAAATAAAATGCGAAATTCGGATATACATTTTCCGAATCAGATACCTAAATTGCGTGAATTCTAGATCCATTTGCGGGAGAGTTAATCAAATTTCGCAGTTACATTAACCGAACGTGAATAGTTGATCTAGAAATTAGGTTATTCCAAACGCCAGCTCTGTGCTATGTGTTCTAGTAAAACAAAGTTTGCTAGACAGACATTAAAATTGACGATAGAAGAGAAACATCTGGAACAGAAGTTCAACATCACATGTATCCAATCTGACCCCTCGCAATTCATATAAATATTTATCAACTCCTCTTAGGAAGCTCTCTAATCCTCCACTTTTTTGCAAATAAAAAGCTCACGAGAAAAATATTAGGTCTGAATTTTCCTACCTTACCTGTAATTTAATTACAGTTTATTTACATTCAAGAAATTGGTAGAGTCTGAAGAAAATTTCGAAAATCAAGCTTACTATCAGATAAGAAAAGTGCAGAATGAAACTGTACAGAGAAAAACAAGTAATTCCGTAAATAAGGAAGTAATTAAACGAATAATTGTTCACAAACAGAGGTAACCCCTCTTCGGCGCTAATGGAAATTTCTTCTGCTGACTTGGGAAACGTGCGGAGGAGATAAGCACCAACCGGGGAATGCGCTTTCTAATTCAACTACGCTTGCCACCGCAAAGTGTCTTGAACTGAAAATATTGCGGACCGAATTCCGCTTTAAACAGTTTCACTAAAGTCAACGAAAGCTCGCTCTCTAATGACTTTGTCGTGAACTCTCGAGTAATCGATATAACTTTCTTGAAAAAATTAGCTATTCTTACAGAATCTGTAGTTAGAACAATTCCGATCCTCTATTCTAATTTGTATGCACTTCGCAATTTAATACGACAGTATTAAACTTTCGAAACCACTTTAAGGACATGTGATACTTTACCATAAGAGCAAATTAGTTATACCAATTATACATTCGTAATAATAGATATTTTTAGCTAATAAGAGTCAATAAACCTTCGTTTACATGAGACGAAGGTTTATTAACTCTTATATACTAAAAAGATTTATTATTATGAATGTATAATCGGTATAACTAATTTGCTTTTATGGTAAAGTATCACATGCCCTTAAATTACTTAACGTCAAATTTTCCTCTAAGTAAATTTTGAAGTATAGAACAAAATTAAAGCAACAAAGTCCAAGTTCTCCTGAGTCATAACATGCATTTAGTACACCTCGGACCCCTTTCTAGTAATATTTTAATATTATCTGCATTTTTATGAGGGATTTTTTAAAATACACTCACTCGCGATCGAGAGCACTTCGATTGAGAGCACTTTTCATGCTTGACTGATTCTACGTCCCCCCCGAGCCTCCCACGACAGCCAACACTAAGTGCCGGCGCTCGCGAAGTCACTGCCGTGGTGACGTCAGAGTGCTCGCTCGAGCTATTTTAATCCCATCCGATCGAAGTCACTCGACCCCCGAGCGGTGCTCTCGATCGCGAGTGAGTGTAAATATTTTCATCCATTATAGAAATAATATATTTTTAAGGCCACTTACCGTCGTAAGAACGACAGTTCCGGAATCCAGCTTCAGATTCTGAAAGAATAAAATTTTGATTAATTAAACTAAAAAATTCAAGTTTAACTGAAATTAAATAACTTTTATAATAAAAAAACTATTTACCTTCTTTATTTATCCAGTAGATTGCATGATGTTTCCGAAACCTCGTTCTCTTGATAATCCTTTTTTGAACACTTTCACGTTTACACTAACACTTTTCATTTTTTAATTTTACTTTCACTATTACTTGTGTTATTTCATGTCAATAAATCACTCCCGCACCTTTCCGACCGACATTCAAAACTTAACTGAGAGTCAAGGAACCTCAACTGTTCAGACGACTGCTTCTACTGTACCTCAGGTCAACAACAAATCGCAATAAAAACAAACCCGCAGGTATAAATTTCCAAAAACTATTAATCGTACTGTTACATCCTGAGATGAACACATCCCATAATTTTAATTGAATTAAATTTAAAAAGTTCCTCGTTTTGGAAAGGAAAAGGATTTTCCTTTACCGGGATGAGGATAACCACTCGACTCTAAATAACTCAAGAGAAGTTATATATAATTAGTTTTATTTAAAGATACAAAGTTATTTGGCTTGGCCTTTTAAACTCTCTCTCTCTCTCTCTGGATCTGGATCTGAAAAGAGACAGAGATTTAGTTCCG
>CAJFCO010018458.1:399189-436557 GCA_904066015.1 Synergus gifuensis
AGCGTTGCATTAACAACAAAAATATTGAATTTTCTTGTATAATTTTTTCAAAGCGAAGGGATTGTATAATAAACTGGAAATTAGCCAAATCTTGAACTCATTTAGTAGAAAAGGATTATGAAATATAACTGTTAGCCAAGCACACGTAATAAGCTTGCAGCTATAAAATAAGGGATTAAGCTCTGGACTTGGCCATTTTGACAAGGTTAAGAATATATTTCCGTGCGACGAAACAAAAGTTTTTAACTCATATAGTTAGAGCAGCTGAAGAGCTTTGGAGAGTTGGAGAGATAGGCAGAAGTGGGATGAGTAAGTCGCCTCAAATTTTACCTTAGCCCCCAACTATACAAGTTCCCGTGGCATGCGATATTACGGCTATTTTAAAGTTCCGCTCGGTTCGCTCAGCATTACGTTCACATCTTCCGGTGCTACCTCGGCGAATGAGCTTCTGAACTCATCCCCGAACACCCTCCATCCTCCGTTTCTTTACTAAACTTTCACTACCGTTCTTTGCCTGTCTACGACATACATATTACTTTTTCGCGTACGGGTCTCTCACAATTAACGTCTTCGTTCATCCCAAGAAAGCGTATTCAATCTTTGAAACTTTCGGCAGATACACCCACTTTATCCTGTTGCCTGCGCATTTCAACTCAAGAACTTGACATTTTTTTCAGATACCACACACAACCATATAAGCGTCTTTCAATCAGCGATCGTAACATTCCATGTGGAATTACATGTGCATGGAGTTTTGAATTCTATTTTATCCATAAATATTGTTCCAACTACAAATAACAATAGAAATTACAACTTTCTGTCAAGCATAATTATTTTTAATATTAATGAATCAATATTTTAAAACAGTTTCTGGTTTAAAATACAATAAACACAAAAATTCATTTATTTGAACGTTCAGAACTTTTCAGTCATACCGAATTTCGGTACTAAAATAGAACGCTTCGAAAACAGTCCAACTTTTACTTGATGCTGAAAAATATCATTTTATTACCACTTTTCGATATTAAAAGAGGACCGAGCGAGTATCATTCATGAAGATGAAGGTTGCGGCAATAAAACAATGTCCCTTGGGAATAATTTCCGTTCGCTAATGCGGATCATTGCTCAACTTGAAATTAGCAAATTAAAGAGAACGCATATTAAATCTAAAATAAGACCTCCGGGAATTATATATTAGAAGTCCCAAAATATGATCCCCAGTCTTAAAGAAACTCTGGTTTTTACTTTGTATAGAACGATAAACATAATGGTTTGAGTTTTTGTATTGTCCTTTAGTTGAAAATGTCAGGCTTCAGTAAAAGAAGAAGAAGGAGGAAAGAATGTAGAAATGGTTAGCGTCTTTATCAACAATAGATCGAGGGGAATCCCTATGCGACTTTGCCCCAAAGAAAACCTGCCAGAATAGTTTGAGACTGTACTGAAGGCATTGAATAAGGTACAGGGACGTTGACTGGTTGCATACTTGCATATAAAATAGCTTATGCCTTATGCTCTGGGCGATTCGCACCTATCTTTCTTTCTATTTTTCTTGTCAGTTCTTACCTACTTTCCTTTTTCTCACTTTTTTTTTGTCCTCTCTTTCCTGCTATCTTACTATTCGCCATGTACAAGATCTATCCCGGACCTCGGCACGTAGTCAGTGTGCTGAGAATTGGCACATTGACGATGAAGTGTCGAATCGCATATGAACGGCGAATCTTTTCTCTAGAATCTTCGAGACACAATTTAGATTCCACTTTTGGCGAAGAGCCTGGTAATTTTATTTTTGGCGAAAAGACTCGATTCCTGGTGGAAATTTAGGAGTTCGTCCCGCTTTAAAAGAGATTGAGAATTTGCGATCTTTAGAGAACAGAGTTTTCGTGCAAGTCAGCATTTCCAGCATGTTTTACCTTACGAGGAAAATTTATTTTGCAAATGGAAATACGACATATTCAAGGATGCAAATTTTAAAGTACCAGGGTAAGACATTTTCAGGGTAACCACAAGTGAAACTGCAATAATGAAATTTTGATTATGGAAAAAACTGTGACAGTTAAATTTGGTATTAAAATATTATTTGGTATTAAAATAGTCCATTCAACAAAACAAACTCACTTCAGCTTGATCTGCGATTCCAATAATATAAAATAAGATCGATTTTGGGAATTAAATTAGACCCGAATATGAAATTGAAATTTGAAGCATGGAGACATCTTTTAAAAATATTTAATATTTCACTAACTTGAAATTTTAAATGCAAATCCTCTTAAAAATATATATATATATTTTTTTTTAAGCGGAACAGTGTCGTTTCGTTTCCGGAAAAGTTAGGAAACTTTAAATAGGGTCAACGCAGCTACTGCTTTACTCGTGATTGTGAAATAGTTTTTTCATTGCGAGGGCAATAGTACTTGGATGTAGACATCGAGCTTGTAAGCTCTCGGGGGTAATTCCGGATTGCAAACTGGCTTTAAGCCCCCAAGCTCCCAATAAAACGAGGAAAACCATTCTTACATTCTCAGGTTTTTGGTGAAAATGGCTAGGGATTAACCCGATTGACTTTCGCGTCGCCGACTGCGCTCTCAGCAATTGTAACAGTTATAATAACAAATCTTATCAACTTTCTGGTCAGTAAGTTCATTCAACGGGGCTTGAAACTCAACTGGTATAGACTTTCCCATTTGCCTTTCATGCATAACTTCCTTTTAACTATTCTTTCATTGTCGGTAAATACTTTGCAAATAAATTCTGTCTTAAAATCCTCTTAAATTGTTATCTCATAGTGTTTAAATAATAATTCAGTGAATGATGATTCAATTCAATCACAAACATTTATCTATTGCAGATATGAATGACTAATGTTGATGAAATATAGTAAGAGGAAATCGAGCACCAAGTTGGTGAAATTACTAATTTCTGTATAATATGAAATAGTGAAGATGGATACTGTTCGCAAGAGTTAACAGTATGTTCAAAGTTTTCCTCATATTCAAAGTAAAATTGAAATACGTCGCCTTCACTTATTGAATTTGAGTTGTCCTGACTTCTACTTAAACTTTCAGTTTACTTGAAATCCCACTCTATTACAATTCAATTTTCCTTTAACGAAAAAGTAAGAAAAAAGACTTTCCTTCTAAAGAAAACACCACTGAGACATTACTTCGTAAATATATTAAGAGCAGTTTCTTACTTCTGTAAATTCTAGAATCGTCATTCAAGTGTGTTGAAATTCTGCATTCGATTCCTCTTTCGAACTGTCCTGACCTGCTTCCAACTTGAAAGTAGTGCATGGTTTTGTAGGTTTGAGTTCCCGCCAGAGTTTGGTTGGCGTTTGGGTAAATAGACTCTACACCTGAATAGCATAGAATTATTTACAAGGGTTTATTGTAGCGTATCCTGGTAGTTGAGAAAAGGTGTTAGAGGATAGAACTGCAGAAATAGTGGAGTCGGCATAGATTGTACATTTATAGGGTCAAAGTACATTTGCGAAATGGTAGCAGGCGTAAGGTTCCTGCTCGTTCTTGCTCTGGAAACGTGATAAATATTACCTTCCGCGTGTATGCAAAGTTAGAGTGGCAATGAATTACCTCTTGCGAGAGAGCATTCCTTCTCGGCTCCACCTGTTCCTGATCTTTCTTCACTCCATTTACCTGTACTGAAAGTATGTCTATGCTTTCTAGTAGGTACAGCGTTTACGGCTCCTGAAAACAAAATTACAACTTAAAAAATGAGATCTCCATGAAACTGTGTATGCAACAAGGTATAATAGTCTCATTATAAGTTTCATCTCACTTTTTTCACATCATTTTTGCCATCATTTTTTAAAGAATTTTGAAAGAATTGATTCATAATTGAAGGCTGTAGACCTTCTTGACAATACATGTTCAGAGTAAGAGCAAAGCATATTAGAAAAAAGGGAAGGGAGATAGGCTTAGTAGTGGAGGTCAATACATCGTTGGCCGTCAGAATAAGAGGTCAGTAGTACAGGTCAATGTATGGTCAGAGACCCAGTAGCAAAGGTTTATGTTTAATCGGCAAAAATTCTTTTTACGTCCAAAACCTTTAACTCTTTTTATGTTTTTTTATGTTCTTTTTATGTCCTATATCGAGCTTTTTCGATCATGTTTTTCAGCAGATTTACTTGAATTTCGATAATAAAAAATAACCAAAACACTTATTAAACTTTTATTTTTATTATGCATTTGCGCGTAAACGAGTATTTGATTCCTTCTATTAAAGGCAGAAAATTTTACTACAATGTAAAGTTTATGACTATACATATACATACATTCATTAAAATGTAAATCACGTAAATAATGTTAAGAGCTAAAAGCTAGTTGCATATTTTGATTGACGTGTTTACAGTGTGCATGTATACACTTTAAAAAGTCAAACAATATTGATGTGCAACTAAATTTTAGCTATTTACGTGATTTACTCTTAACATTATTACCTACCTACGTGATTTACATTCTAGTGAATTTATCAGCCCTTCTCACTCTCTAAATATTAGTAGTATTTCACTATTTCATTTACATAGTAGTTTTAAACTTTTCACTAAAGTTTTGGTCAAAAATGACTAACAATTAGTAAAATTTTTCACTTAAGTAAATTAGTGAACGATTTTTTTACTAATTTAGGTTTAGAGAGCAAGTAATTATATGTAATATTTCCGAATTTCTCTTCCTTTTTCTTTCGAGTTTAGTATTATTTGTATTATAAGCATTTGCATTTTAAATTGCAATTCCGATTTACATTTACTTGCTTGACGTTTTTGCTTGACGCTTTGCTCATTTCCGTAACATTTTCTCAAAGGAGATAGCAAGATTGTAAAAGTTTCTCAAGTACTCGAACTTGTACATCTTCTACATTGCGTCTCTCCAGTTGAAGCAAAAGAGTTCATTTCGGTACCGATACAGTCCTATATCTTTTGAAACTCGACTTGCCACACAGTTATAGCCAATCTCCGGCACTATTTCTAAGGAAATGATTCATTCGCATTCATTTCAGGGCTCGTGGTTGAGGGTAGCAGAATTGGCATCTTGATGAGGATGGTCAAATTGTCTATTGAGATATAACCAGATTTATTTATCTCGTAAAAATAAAATCTGATAGAAATACTCCGTGTCGTATTTCAAAAACCTTTCCTCATATGTTTAAAAAAATATAACTGATAGTTTACGTTATAGTTACATAGGAATTTCAGTTCTCCATTTTCAAAGCATAAATCTATCTTTACAACTGCTTTAAGGATAGTTTTTTTCGAACCACTGTCCTATTTTAGTCGAGCTTTTCGTTTATATTCGAGAGAATAAGCGGAGAACAACTTAGCGATGAAAGTAAGCATCTGCTACGGCAGACTTTGGAAGGAATGATGATGAAACAAAAAAAAAATAAAGAAATAAATAAAACAACGAAGGAGAGCATGAAAAATAGTTAGCCCATTTTCCATCATTATTTTAAAATATGCGCAGAATTTCTAATGAGAATGTTAGTGTTGAACAACAGAACAGGGACCTCATAATAAACACCAAACATATACTAACTCTTGGCAGAAATGCATTTTTCTTCCCAT
This sequence comes from Synergus gifuensis, assembly GCA_904066015.1. Taxonomy (NCBI): domain Eukaryota; kingdom Metazoa; phylum Arthropoda; class Insecta; order Hymenoptera; family Cynipidae; genus Synergus; species Synergus gifuensis. The sequence goes on from CAJFCO010018458.1 coordinate 404,765, forward strand.
ATACGCCTGACAAGCATATAAAGTAGGTTTTATGAATTTTTCATGCAATGCAAATGGATATAGTTCTTTTTGGTCGGTGCTCTCGGTGTAGCCAGTTATCGTTGGTTGTATTAATGTCGCAATTAAGACAAAGAAGGCGATCATTTTAAATAAAATGATCTAGTAAGCTAACGAACATACTACGTTTAAATTAACAGTTTAAAATCTACGCCACTGATGTATTTTTTGTCTTAATCATAAGAAGTAAACAGTGTTATATAATTTTTATAATCGAGTATAATTTTTTAGCTCTTCCTCTACAGTACACTTTATTTTTCCTCTGAGGACAAATTTCTTGAAGAAAACTACTTTGTATATTACTTCATTCATACATTTCAACTTGCTACGAGGTACTTATTTGCTTGAAAAAACGAACTAATGAATTTTAAAAATACTTCTTAAGTTAATTTTATTTCTCTTCAGAAATTTAAATTCACTCTCTTTTTGTTAAATAGTCTTTGACATAAAAAAAAGTTGTCATTGAGTATGTCTATTAAGGAAATTTGGAACGTTTTCTTTTCATGATCCACGTGCATCAATTATTTGCATGATAACTCCAAATATTCGTCTATTCACATATTTATACATATATATAGTGTATCATCGTTTGACGATCCCATCACATCTAACGTCGTATAGCCTCGTTAAATTTTATCTAGCTCACCTAACCCTTGTATATTTTCATACCTACATATACATATATATAGTAAAATGTCAGAGGCAGAAATAAGAGACTTCAATTTTCATTCTTGTAACCACAAGAAAAAAAAAATTAAATTTGCACAGATATTATATTTTTGCTACAATTTTCGAGGAACTTTTTATATTTATTTAAAACATTTAAGCCTTCATAAATTATATTAATTGAGTTTTCATTTCTGAATTATTTTTCAAACCCACAACTTTTTACGTATTTAAAATTTTTGTTGTAATTATTTAAAGCTCAGTCAATAAATATAATTCCAATTATTTCTAAATACGAAAATATATCAATTTTTTAAATTCTTGGAATTTTAAGATTAATCTAAAATTTGAATTTTTTGTTACAGCTAGCACTGCCAGTACCAGATCGTTAAGTTTGGCCTTGTCGATATTACTAGTCACTACTACTTTCTTATAGGTGAGTTTAAAAAACTGTGCATTTTCAATAGCTCTTTAATTTTGTAACAAGTATTCTGATAAAATAATGGATTAATTAATTATTTGAAAAATTTGAATTTTGTTTCAGACTAATTAAAACTCGTTCAGCTGCAGAAGGAATTCTTTACATCGTCACACAAAGGAACATTCACGGCTGCGAGAGTTCATTTGTATAATTAAACGTTCAATTTAAACTCATCTTTGTCACGTCTAAATTCTTCAAAAATGTTTATTACATTTTCCAAATCTATTGGAAATAATCGATGTCTTCTAACATTAAAAAAAGTCAGCTCAACAAAAATATACAGTAGTAAATATGTACATACTTGAGCGTGTAAATATCGAGAGAAATTTGTAAAAAGTACACAAGATTCAAAAAAGGATTTAACGTGATATCGATAAAAGCGAATTTGTTTGTTGAGAGGATAGGAAAACATCTATGTATTCAAACATTCAGACCGACAATATCACATGAATATTAATGTTGACATGATGTGTACATTAGAAATGCAATCATTTGAAATGAATGTTGAGGATAGAGTCATAACTTTCTAATTCATTGTATTAAAGTTCAAATCGATATGCATTATGAAAATTTTAATTGAAAGAATATATAAAAATAAGTATTGTGACTACTACATTCTACAATTTAAATATTTATAAAGCTCCAATTTCAGATTTGAAAGATTACATTCAATTGTACATTAATTTTCTTCACACATTAATGATCCATTGCAGAATTCCAAAGATATGTTTATTTTCAAAGAAAATATGCCGACAAGAGGGGAAACAAATAGAGGCTACTTATTTTTATTAATTTTTAATTACTTAGATGTTATATATTGTAAATTTGAATACTACATTTCAAGGGAGAGACATGGAATTCAAAATATTTCATGACTCGACTGTCATCGAATTGACCCAGAAATACTATAATTTTTATTATAATCGCCTATTGTAAAAAATTGAAGCATGGAATTTTTCAAGCGATTATATTCCAAAACTTTGAATTTATTCGTACATTTCTTTTGAACGAATAGGACTGTACAGAAAATTTTATCTCTCCATAGTCTGACTTTTCTACTAACATTGTTTCATCGTCGTTAGTGGAATATGTACGTAGCCGAATATTAATGGTTCCCCTTTCATAAAATAAAGAAATCTCTATTGTTTTACAAAATTAGAATCTTCATTTAATTTTAATCAGAAGTCAAATTAAATATTTGATTTCTTGTCGTTATTTAATTTCAATGGGAACCAATAATATTTTTCAGTGCTTGTATAATATATAATATAATATAAAATAAAATTATATAATATAACACATACATAATATAATATCATACAATATTTCTTGGTAATAACGTCTACCTAACATTGTAAATAAGTTGTTTGCGGTGTATAAAAGTTAATAAGTGTCGTTTAAGGAACACAGAAAGAAACACGAATTGTTTAAGCCGAAAAAAATTCTATGAATTTAACCTAGTCTTGTAACTAATCACACAAACTATACCAAATAAGGAACTAAAAATAATATACATTAGCGTTAAGTTTAAACTAAATAACAGAAATTATTATATTTACATAAATGTATAATATTGATATTGAAAGCGTTGTACAGTGTGATGATTCCGATATAAAAATGCCGAAGAATAAAAGAATTTGTTACAAAAATCGTCTCCTGTTCACTTATTATATGACCATGTTTTTTTAAGCTTCATATTTCTTCCATTTTTTGAAAAAAACAATTAAAAATCTTGTTCACGAAGTTAACTTAAATGCGAAAAATGATAATTTCTTGGCAATACTGAAAGGGAAGAAGGGTCGCTGAACAATAGTATATATCACTTAATTAGCGAGAAAAGTAATATTTTAAACAACAGCAAGATATACATATTCATAATGGCAGAGTATAATGTCCATTGTCCGTGGTCATTCTCATTATACTCCGCCATTATCGGTACATATTTATTTATTTCGGGCTGTAGCTTAAAATATTACTTTTCTTGCAAAATCACTGAATTGTTCGACAACCCTTCATCCCTCTCAGTACTACCATGAGAAATGATCAATTTGGCTTTTTTCTCAAAAATAGAATCCTATTTTGAATAAACTTATCAAATTTACACCTTATAACTAATATTAATAAGAAATAAACGTATTCTAATTTAATAGATTTAATTTACTAATCTAATTTTTGGTATTTTAATTTAGTTTCGTATTTATACTAATCTAATTTCGTATGCATATTAATTAAGGATATCGATAGGATACCTTTCACATGCTCATATTTTTTTTAGTCGATACAAGGTTTTACATTTATTACAGCACCAGCAGCATAATTTATCTTTAATATCGATTTCAAATTTTCCAATGCTAAATGAGATTCCATTATATCTGGGTGCTCTTGTGAACATAACCGGTTTAATATGTACATTGTACATGCAGGGAAGTTTCGTACTAACCTGCTTCCCTTTAGATTGAATTTGTGGTCAAGTGTTTCTGCGGATATGAAATTTCGTTGTTGCTTTAGTAGACAACATCCGAAGTAGTTAACTTTAAGTAGAATGAAGGTAATGTTTATAAAATGTATTCTTCCTCCCTGAAGTAAAGTATATGTTTATAAATAAGTTTCTAAAAATTATTTTTCAACTGAAAATCACACAAAGAAAATTATCTACACGAATTTGATAATAATAGTAAGGAATATTATTTTCTTAATAACTGTGTCCATTGCAGGAGTTTTTTGGGGATTAAATTACAATGAGGAAAATGGAATTATAGATTCAATTATCATATATAAGATCTCACATGTTCGTAAAATTAAAATTTTAAAATTTTAAAAGGATTGTACTATAATTAAACACATCATTTTCTACTATAAGCTTTTTGCTGGAAAATTCAATTAATAAAAAAATGTGATAATGGAGAATCTACAGGGTGAATCGCTGGTTACTTTCTGATTTTAATTATTCATATCATTAAAATCAGGCTAATTTAATGGTTATGATATTAAATTTATCACTTTTAAGTTTGAAATTGCGTCAATTGTAAAAAAGCGATTACTTTCCTTTGTCCAAATCGTCGAAGGTATTAATAGCACTTCACCGAAATCGTACAAATAAACCAATATTATAAAATATTTATGATGTAAAATATGAAGTGAATTATTCACAGTATAAAATTTCGTTATTGCATAGAGAAAATACATTTTTAAGATTGCAAGTCACTCAATTATATGCAAATTATGAATGTAATCCTCAGGGGAGAATTTCCCTGCTATATATAATCAATAATTAAAAAAATTAATATAAATTTAAATTTATTTAATTGAAATATTAATTTAATTTAATTTAATTGTATTAAAAAATTATTTATACGAGATGACTCATACTAGAAAATTCCCCGTAACAAATTTTCGTTTTGCAATTGATGGAAGAAAAATTACTGCACGTACGCCCGTACTTTTGACCCTATATTTCCAGCTCTAAATCGATGAATTTTTCAAATATATCACGGAAAGCGAATTCAAATACACACGCAGACATTCACTATTAAAAGCATTAAAAGATATTTATATTTTACAGAAAACATATTTTGAAAATAATATTTACGTAGGTGTTAATCTGATAATAATTCACAAACGAAAAAACGAAAAATTGGATAATTACATTAAATTTTCATATAATGAAAATGTAAAAGAGATTATAATATATACAATGTACAAGCGAGTCATAGGGATTCAATAGGGACCTACATAGGTTTTCTATATTTGTGCTTAATAAATATGTGTATTGATTAGAATATTTACTAAATAATTAATACAGTTTTAATATTTTAATTTATATTCATTTATCTGAAACTATAAGTTTTATTGTTTTGTATTATCTAAATAAAAATTATTATTGATTTATTTTCTATGTGTATTCAATATAGGTATGTTAACATAACTAAAGTATCCAGGGTTTTAATTTAAAACATTTGATTAAATGGGATTGAAATTTTAATAACGATTAGAAGATATACTCTTACGAAGGTTCATTAAAACTACCTCACTAGTTTTGTACGTACTTTCCGGACGAGATTCCACCAGCTAGGTTGGCCGAGCGGTCTAAGGCGCCAGACTTAAGTTCTGGTTCCCAACTGGGAGCGTGGGTTCGAACCCCACACTTAGCAAATTTTTTTTTCTATCTCCTATTTCAAAGAACAGTAATCAAATTAAAAATAATACACTTCAGAATATAAATAAATTTTCACATAATAGCTACAATATTTAACTTTAGTTTAAAACGTGATAATAATTGTCAATGAAAATCAAATTTCTGATAGTTTCTTGACACATCACACGTTTAAAACTTGTTTTACCCGTTTAATAATTTCAATTTTTAAACGTTATGTGCTTAGGAAAATAAAAAACAAATCCACAATGAGGGAGATTTAAAATTTAATGTATTTAAATGGTAGTGTATTGAATAAAAATTACATGTAATTTGTTTATAAGAAGAACTTTCTTCTGCTGGTCTCCATTGCGTGACGGCGGCCTTCAATAATCCACTCGTAGTCTCCATATTTACTATCGAATGTTCCATGTTGCAATGATTTTACTCGTAAAGTAAATCTTGGACCCAATTCCCGCAACCGTGGCTTCCCCACTTCTGGCTTGAACTCGTACCTGAAAAACCATAATATTTTTACAATTAGAAAAGCACTACAAGAAAAAAGTGTTGTGGGAATGATTCTCACCTATGGTGTCTGAAAAATATGTAATCGCGCTGATTGTGAAACGTTACCACTCTTCTACCTTTGAACTCTGGTTGATAATGGAATAATGCTCCAAGCATTCTGCTCACTGAATAACCTAAGCGTGTCGTAAAGTTATTTAAGATGACTTCAGGCCTGTGATTAGTAATTTCTTTGTGACTTCGCTTTAGTTCAGGCGTAATTTTTACATTACTCAATTTGCATTGGAGTGTTGGTCCATCCGGCAAATGAACAATCAGCATACCATCTTAATATTACTTAAGGAAAATCAAATTTTGTTCAAAAGTATAGAAGTACATAACAGATCTTTAGATAAATTACCTATAAAAAATAATTTATCTTTTATAAGTAGAAAATCTTCAATAACGAATAACCACCAATGTTCTAAGCAAATGTTTTCAGTATATGCAAATAAAACATCATATTGTTGAAAATCATAACAATGCCACTTCATTTTTTTTTATATTGCATGTGGTAAAATTGAAGTATCTGCACAAAAAAGGTTGTATGGGTTGTATGAAACGATTAAATTTTGAGGTTAGGTTTCCAGCTTACCATTTTACACAAAAAGTATTAAAAATAAACAATTTTCGCTCTATAGCCACGCTTATATTTGTAAAAGAAATACATATATAAAGTAAAAAAATACAAAATTCAAATATTTTTTTAGTAAAATGAGAAAATTAAATTTTAAGGTTAAAACTTGGAACAGAACGTCTTTAAAAAGGATACTTGGTTGTGACTTATTTTCATTCACAACGATTATATCAGTAAATCCCTTAGCAATAGCACTTTTTACCATTTTTTTAACCCCAGATCGATTCCTATACAACGAAAATGAATTTGGAATGATCCTAGTCAATTCTCGGCCAAAAATTCTTGTTTTATTTGTAGGATTATCCGAATATGTTATTAAAACTTTCGGTTCGTATTCTTCACGAAAATAATTAGCAAATTCATCGTTTTGAATATCCTCTTTGATTTCTTCGTTCGCTTCATCATCTAAACTTCCTTGAATGATAGTTTCATCTTGCTCACGTAAACTTTCTATCGTATGAGGAATTTGTTTAGGCGCTCCCTCTTGCACTCTAGTTTTTCTAGCTTCTCGTTTAGCTTTAGCTTTTTCTCTTTTAAGTTTCTCTTTCTTTTGACGCCGGACGATTTTACATTTTATGTGATTAAAATTATCGTCTGAAGGGAACAGAACCTTTTTTCCTTCCGGTTCCACATTATCCTTTTGATTCTCATCTTCGACATCACTTGATTCCTTTTCCTTCTTGCGATGTAATGGATTTACACGAAGTCCTTTCACTTTCATGATGACTAAATTAAAGTCCCAATCGTGGACACAGTAATATTTTTAAACTTAAAATGCACGTGCTTCTAAGGTAAATAACGTTTCACTATCACTTCACTATTGAAGCCGTTGAAGCCGAATTTTTGCAAATTAGGTATGGATTGTAGTAGTGTAGAGGTATAACCAGTAAATAAATCCAAACCAGAGTCGTTCCAAATAGTAAACAAAATTCCTTTCCTCAAATTTCACATCAATTGCGCATGCGTATTGCATATCAAATACTATTTTTAGTATTTTAAATTGCGCGCGAATAGCAACTAATCCGATGCCGAACGCAACGCATGACCAGTGGTATGAAGTGCTTATTGCGAGTTGCGCTCTTTACTACTGAGAACGAAACTCTTTTACTATTGGGAACAAATTACTATTGGGAACATTACTATTGGGAACGTCGAGTGTATAAAGATATGATTATATGAAGCATATGAAGTGAGATGTATATAGACACAGGGTTAGAGCCATAGAGATACATATGGGCTAGAGCACAATCAGGGTTGTGCACGTAATATACCTTAGGTAAATTACATAAGGTTTTTTACGTAATTTACGTACGTATATTACATCCTGAGTTTTTACAAAACGTAATATACGTTTTCAAAATGGCGCCAGAGCATCTGATTGGTTGCTATTAGCGCGCAATATTCAAAAAGTGAGGTTATGTTTTTTCTTTCCATTTTTTCTTATGTCCGCCATCTTTTTTTACATTTATGATGTTTTTACGTATATTACATTTTTTACGTATAATACGTCAAAAACCTCGAGTGACGCGTCACAAGCCATCCCTGAGCACAATGGAGAACTTAGCCTATTCCCTAAACCTAATGATGGTTCTATCCTTTTCTATCGTATTGCTCCACCTTTCTTGTCACGTGACCGCAAAAGAGATAGGGCCATATAATAGAAAAGGACAGAACCTTATTGATAACTACTGCGTATGTGTTGCACTCGGCAACTGATTGGTTGTTATTCGCACTTGATGTGGCGCATGCGCAATTGATGTGACATTTGAGGAAAGGAATTTCTTTACTATTGGAAACGCCTCTGATTTGGATTTCTTTACTATTGGGAACATGGAGTATAGACATAGGAGATCAAAGTAATGTAACGCAAAATAAGAACATTTTTCGGGAAATACACACGTCTGAACTTCCCGTGCGTGGCGCTAGTATGAACATATGTACAAAAATTGCATGGACATTTTTGAACATGTGTTCATACTAGCGCCACGCACGGGAAGTTCAGGCGCGTGTACTTCCCGAAAAATATTCTTATTTTGCATGAAGTCCATGTACAGGACTTTGGTCTCCTTATGTCTATACTCCATGATTGGGAACTTCGAGTGTACGGCAATTAACAATGCACATGCGCGATTAGAGAGAGACAGGTAGGGTTCCTTTCATCTCCTTTTCTCTTTCTATTAGGGAGACACTTTCAGTGCATGCCTTTTCACCTCTATTCTATATGTATCTCTATGGTTGGGACACCCCATGAAGAGTTCCAGAGACGTGAGAAATTGAGAATCCTTTCCTTTCTCCATAGACTATGTAGTACATAAATTTTCAACGCGGCATAATTTAAATGCCGAGAGTTTGATATCACTTCCGTTTCCGTTTTAGAGAAAAACTAAGAAGGCTAAAACGATTATACTTACATATAGGGTACAGAAACAGAACTGAACAGAACCTACAGATACATAAAGTGACAATCAGTGACCCAACTAGTCTTGAAATTTGTCAAGTTAATCATTACGTGACCCATAATTAGAAATGATTATTTAAATTTTAATTTGTCTCAAATACTGAAGTGAATTTTGTTTCTACTAATCATTATTTTGTTGATTTTGAATTATTCACCCTCTAAGAAACAAATCCCGGCTTCACCTCAATGGTTGTTTCTTAGGGAGTGATGTTACCCACGGGGCGTGACGTAAGAGTAAAATAAATCTATAAATTATTCTTTATATGTATTCTATTTTTGGAATCTACTATTGTTTATTAAAAAACATAATAATGAATCTGAACATTTGAAAGTAGATCAAAAATAATTTCCTTATGCTCTGACATAAAAAATAGGCATAAATACATATACATATGCGCAAACATAGCGTACATACATTCGATATACATCATTTATACCAAGCGCTCTTGCAATGTCGGGAAGTGATAGCCCTACATTTTTTCACGGCCAACCGTGGTCCAACTGGATCGAAAAAATTGGACGGGATAAACCATTAAGTAAGTTCTCTTGTGCAAATGAATTAGAATGGCTTATTTCAATTGCAAAAATATTTTCAAAGTATGTCGGGTTTTACTCCAACATAACCTCTCTTCGGCGCTCTCGTTCTCGAATCAAAATGTGTAATTGACAGATAATTCACCGTCTTAGACGAGTAGTTCGAGTACAACTAATGAAAAAATAAGGAAATATACCTCGACTTTTGCTAATGTATTTCAATATCCTTTCATATCGAATGCAATTACGTAATAATGACAATTTTTTTTTAAATATCCCAATCTAATTTCTAGATGGGTGATTGTAAGATTGTGGGCAAACTTGAAGTCCCAGTACTATACAATTTATAATGAGCTTCTTTTAATTTTTTAAAGTCATGTAATAAATACTTATTATCATTGTGAACAACAATCTGAAATCAATTTTTAAATTTTTATTCTCATTTTATTTAATTTCATAAGAAAATACCTCAAAAAGTCACTTTTTTCTGGTTTATACACTGTCCCAACCTCCATCTGTACGCGGATAAAACTATTTTATCCATTTATTTCCAAAGAAAACTAAAAAATGCCTATTGTATTATGTTTATGAATTCCGAAGGTACAAAAATCTAATTTAAAAAATTTTTTGGACGCCAAATAAATAGTTTTGTATAAATTTTAAAGTCGGTCCCACGATTTTGACATAAATATTTTTCATTGGTGTACACCCTTTTTTTGGAAAAAGTATTATAATTAAAGATAAATTTTAAACACAAAAATATTAAGCCTGATAATACGAACAAGATTCTTTAAGATAAAATGTATAATGATCATAAATTTTTCTTTTAATCCGATATTAAAACTGAAAAGTACACTTGGACAACAAAATTTTCATTGGTGTACATCTCTTAAAAAATGTGTTTCGAATTTTGAAAAAATATAAAAACCATTGTATCACATCCCTAGTAAAAATGCCTAATAGATTCACAATAGAAACCTAATAAGTCGTGGTTTCTACTAGTTTCTATTAGGTTTTAAAGTGGGTTTTGTTCCCGGTTCCTATGTGGTTATATACGGTAAATAAAAACTTTCTAATTGGATCTTATTAAGACGGATCTCCTTTCTATTCGGTTTCTCATCGCATTTATTAGGTGCATATTAAATTCTTATGTGGTTTTGATTGAGATCTAAAGTCTTTGTATTCAGAAATGGTAATTTATTACTGATTGGTCCTAATTGGCACCTAATAGGTTTTTCTATTCGGTTTCTAATCGGTTTTTCTATTCAGTTTCTAATTGGTTTTACTGGGTGCGTATTAATTTCTTATGTGGTTTTGATTAGGATCTAAAGTATCTGTATTCGGCAATGGTAATTTATTACTGATTGGATCCTAATTGGAACCTAATCGGTTTTTCCATTCGGTTTCTAATTGGTTTTACTGGGTGCGAATTAATTTCTTATGTGGTTTTGATTAGATCTAAAGTGTTTGTATTCGGAATGGTAATTTATGACTGATTGGATCCTAATTGGTACCTAATCGGTTTTTCTATTCGGTTTCTAATCGTTTAAGAAACCTAATAGAACCTACTAGGGAAGAAATTTTGTACTTGTGCATTTCTCGATAAAATATACCTAGTAGATACCTAATAGAACCGCTTTCAAATCTGAACTTTGAATTTCAAATAACCACTAAGACCTAATAGAACCTACTAGGGAAAAAATTTTGTACTTGTGCATCTCTCGATAAAATGTACCTAGTAGATACCTAATAGAACCGATTTCAAAACTGAACTTAGAATTTCAAATAACCACTGAGAACCTAATAGAACCTACTAGGGAAGAAATTTTGTACTTGTGCATCTCTTGATAAAATATACCTAGAAGATTAAAACCGAATAAAACCAATTAGGATCAAATTGCAATAAAAGTTCCTTTTAACACCCATTTAGAGAGAGAGAGAGAGAGAGAGAGAGAGAGAGAGAGAGAGAGAGAGAGAGAGAGAGAGAGAGAGAGAGAGAGAGAGAGAGAGAGAGTCGTAAAAACATGTTTTTCGGGTTCAGGGGGTCCCAAAACGTGGACATTTGACAAAAACTGGGGGGGTCAAATTTTACACAAATCTAATACCTTCTCTGATGAGAATGTAAAAACTTCTAGCATAGAGGTTCCAGAAAAACAAAATCTTCTTTGTTTGGCACATTTTCATTCTTTTTAACCATCGATACAATAAAACCACATAAGGTTAATAAATTAAAGTATTTATCCTCGCATGTGGTAGGACTGATTAATATTCCTACCAAATTTAAACTCTCTAACACAATATTTTAGAAGCTAGGATATCAGACCGTAACTAAGGATTTTCTACCAATCAAAAGTTAAGAATCTTTTCAGATTAATAACTGGAATCTGGATGTGTTTCTGTTACCTCAAGTCGTTTTTAAATATGCTATAAACATTTATGATCGGAGTTATATGATATTGTAAGCACATTATGTTATTTATATTACAGGTGATGATGAACCCGAAGCTGAACCGGCAAGTTCTGTCACGCGGCTTTCAGTGGACGGTAAGCCTATGATTAATTAATTAATCATAATGACAAACAAATAACTAAACTCACCACGATTTTACAGATATTGATTTATACGGTTTCTGTCCTGAAAGAGATATTTTTTATGGAGTGGTTTGTGAAATATGCAATGCAATAGTCAAACCACAAGCCTTAAATCAGCATATGGGTACGTATAATTTACAAACGTTAATTTAATAATTCAATTTAAATTAAATTATTTATATAAAAAATGTTCCTGTAACCACTCCTTTTTCTCCTCCCTTCATAGGCTAGTATTTACCTCTAAAAAAAAAGCTGGTTAATGGAATTAAACTCATCAGCTAACTTGGGTCTCGGCTCTGCTGTTCTAACGCCCTTAACACTCTAATTTGTATTGATAATTAAATTTTTATTAAGGACACAATAGGACGATACATTTCTTATGTTACAGAAACGCGACATCCATCAGGTACGGTGAATCTTCCTCCTCCTTCAACTCCAGTCACTAAGTCTCCTATTAAAACGCCCTATTGCAAATTATCCAAGCTCAAGAAAAGTCTGTCATCACCTCAAGTTCAAATCAATCACTCTTCCATAAAGAGAACATTAGATCAAGCTAATTTGCAATCTTCTATATCTCTTTCTACTCCACACTCTCCTTTGGAATCCTTGCCCGTACAGTCTTCGTTTTCTGGGACGATCGCATCTTCGAGTCCCAGCAAAAGTCCAAGCTCTAGCGGACAACCAAAGCGAAAAAGACTTAAAGCAGAGCGTTCACTACTCAAAGACAGGGAATATGACCCAGACAAGCATTGCGGTGTATGGAATGACGAAACGGGGAAGCCATGTACCCGGTCTCTTACCTGCAAGGCACACACGGTCTCACTGCGTCGGACTGTCAGTGGGAGAAGCAAAACATTCGACAAACTCCTCGCAGAGCATCGTGCTGCGAAGGAGCTCCCGACGAGGTCGACGAAAGTAACCGTCATTGGAACGGTGACGGTGTCCTCTGAAGCAACTAACCTTAGTTCCTTAGCTCCCAATACTCCTATTTCCATGAGTGAGCTAGATGCTCCTAGTTCACCGCCTGTATTATCGCTGCCAGACACATATGCACTGCCACAGGTAAGATATCTCTTTTTACCAATTGAAAACGTCTTAGACTTGAAAATAATGTGTGTGCCAACAATTTTTTATGAAGCTCCACTTTTATTTTACTTTTAAATATTTTCAATCATTATTCACAATCGAGACTGCTGCAAATTTTCAGTTATTTTTCCTTTGGTTTGCTTCTAGAATTAAACTTCGCAAATCAACATTGATTTTTCGGTATACTAGATTAAATAGTAAAAAAAAAATTCAAGTATTTCAATGTTCCATGATGCGGTCGCGTGTCGTGTTTACAATTACAGTTTACTCTCTCTGGATTTAAGCACTCAATCGTCTGTTGTTTTGATGTTAATCCTTAACGAATCTTCTGCTACTATTTTTGATCTTGTCATTTAACAATGCCTGATAAAAAATGACACCTGATAAGCTTTGATCGACTATAGCTGCAGGTGGCAATTTAGCGTCATCTACCTGCATCGTTTTTCTAGAGTGGATAACGATTCCAATTGGAGAGCAGTACATCTCAATTCCTACCACTAGGTGGGATTTTCTTTCTTAATTCGAACAGCAAGCTAATGGTTGGTTTCCTTTAAATTGGACGAGAACAAGAAAGACGACTGCCACCGGTCAGGATTTAAAATACTGATGTAGTGGAACCCCTTCATTACCTAAAAAATCTTGAAACATTTTAATTCTTATCGGTGGCTTTCTATTTTTTAATTTTTTTTTCATCTTTATTCTCAAATTAACTTTTTTTCTTAATTATTTCCCCAAATAGTTTTAGTTAAGCATTGCAAATACAGAGGTTTTAATTTTTTAAAAGCATTGAGTTAAAATTGTAAACTCAAAATTCAATTTCCTCATTCTACTCAATAAAAATTCAAATTAGGTATTTTTTCATTCTGTACACGTGCTCTCCTTTTAAATGAAAGTATACCTATAGAGCGAAAAAATGTCTCTAGTTTCATTTTACACAAAAACTATTCATTATCTTTTTGCTCTATAGGCATACTTCTATTTCGAGAAAGAGTTCTCCAGCAGAGCAAAAAGATACATATTTCTAATATTTATTAAATAAAATGAGGAAATTGAATTTTACGGTTAAAACTTGAACCCAACACTCTTAAAGGATCATGAATAAATCACGCGGTCTGTTTATCAGGGTGGAGGAATTGGGCAGAGGCTAGAAGAAGTAGAAAAAACTATACATCTCACCTGGGGGGAGGAGAAAGCCACGGTTGTCTATATGAGGGGGACAAAAATAGCCAAAAAAAATGGGCCACGTGGTTTATGCAAGACCCTTAAACAAAATTTCCCGTTAAATCCGAATAGCGTATTGCTGAAGCTGTATAGTCTCCGTACTAATTCGAACCAGTTGAGCCAGTATATAGAAGGAGTGTCGGTTGATTCTTGTTTTTGTTTTGTTATTACAGGCTGTTGATTTGCTTTATCGGTGTCTGGCCCCGCATGGCTCCACTAAACCTGTAAGGCATGGTTTCTTTTGGGTTTTAAAAGTGGTCCAGATATTTAATTGTGATTGCTCTATGTTAACGTTTCTTTTTTAGACTAAACTTGAAGAGGATTTTGCAAATGAAGAGCTGAGATTGGAACCGAGCTTAGCCAACTCTGCAAACATTACAAATTCTATTATGACACCAGTGTCCGTCATTCTACCATCTCTATCCCCGCGACCTGCTAACAGCGAAGAATCTGCAGTATCTATGCTTATTCCTATTACCCATTCTTCAGCAGTTTCAGTTGGAACAGCTTCACTGCCAGCAACTCAACAGATTGTTACAGTAGCTCTTGATGCGCAGGCACCAATGGATGTTGATTCTACAAATGCGCCTGAATACTCGCCTGTCTCTGTGTTCAATGATAAATCTCAACTTCTGGTACAATTACCCCGGTCAAGTAACTTAATTCAGCCGTCAGTCTCTAAGAGTTATCAGACTCAAGCATCAATGCCTATTTTAAACATTTTTGAATCGACAAAGCATTCAGATTTACAAAACAATCAGATTACCAACGGAAAGAACGTGCATAATCATACCAGTTTCTCTAGTCCTATTAATCGTCAACTGAAAAGAAACAAACATGATTTTGCTCAAGAATTTTCAACTGCTATACAGGTCGAAGCTACTACTACGTCTACGCCGTATCCACATTTCGAGGACATTTCTTGGTCGAATTGTCATCCAGAACCATTAGCAGTGAGTCGATGGCTGCGCATTACATCTAGCCGTAAGCAGTACAATTTCAATATTCACTGACATAAGACCCCTCCCACTCCAGGCTGAGGACTGTTTGCCACGTATATTATCTACCTCTTGTTATTTTCGTTAATACTACGTCTGAAGCCTGACGAGAAGGGATTTTTGTTATACGATGTATATTCCAATTTTTAAAGTATAGTGATAAATACTCTTTCTTATGACTTCCAAATACATTCAGATAGAGATTAGGGCTGTGCAATTTTTTTCTTCAATACTATTTATAGGATTCATGAAAGGTCCAAAGATAGAAATTTAGGACTTATTAAGAAGCAGTAGAACTTTGTTTTAAGAGCTGAGTTAATCTAAAAATTTGAGTCAATTGAGTTGTAAACGATGGCAGCTGTATTTTAATAGAGGTAAATGGTCTAAAATTATACATCTTTATTAGCACATTTCTTTTTCCAAATATGTAATAATCACGTACACATCTTCTAGTAACTACGAGTAGTAGTTTCAAATTTCTGAGACTATTCATTCAATTAAGCTGTTTTTAAAATCTTTTGCCATTTTAGACCAATTTCTCTTCATTCATTTTTTTAAATGAATGCTTAAGACTGTTTAGGCGTTTAATGTAAACCTCAAACTATACATATATATTATTGAACATACGAAACTAGGGGGCTACGTACTGCCACCGCATCATTACCTTCCGCTTTTTTTTTTTTTTTAAATCCTGCAAAAAAATAATTCACATTATAAATTAAATTTAACAAATGTTACAAATAAAGGTTTTTCCGTGGAAAAAAAAGAATATCGTGCAAAAAGAGAGGAAAGAGAGTGATTTTTACAAGTGGGAAGTTTAAATCAGAAGTGTCGACACCCGTGTCAGCAATTTGTTTATACTTTCCGCATAATTTTATGTCACATCATAGTAAAGGCAGATAATAAATGCAAAAAAAAAAATTTTTTAATGATAAATTGTTACATCTATCAACTAATTTCCTGTAAGCTTATTTCTGCTTTTTTTAGAGTATTTTAACTGAGTAAAAGCTCAGTGATGATTTTTTCTATTTTTTTCAAACAATTGAGGCATATCTTCTATACTTGGAATATTTTCTCGAAATACACTCAACTCTCGCGATCGAGAGCACTCCAATCGAGAGCACTTTTCACGCTTGACTGATTCTACGTCCCCCCCGAGCGTCCCTCGACAGCCTGCACTAAGTGCCGGCGCTCGCGAAGAAAATGCGGTGGTGACGTCAGAGTGCTCGCTCGAGCTATTTTAATCCCATTCGAACGAAGTCACTCGACCCCCGAGCGGTGCTCTCGATCGCGAGATGAGTGTATTTTATTGCATCATCAGTTCTAGCTTTAGGAAAACACTCTTACATTCATGACACATTTTCTTATATTGTTTGCATTATTACATTTATGCTAGACATACAACAATACAAGGCAAAAGCGTCAGGAATGTATTAATGTCTTCCACTGTATAATTGTATACATATTGTATACTATTACATTTAACATAACGATTGAGACGAAAGGATTCACGAATAATGGTTAGCCAGTGGCGGATTTACCGGGTAGGCAAGGTAGGCACCTGCCTAGGGCGGCAAATTTTCATCGTTCACACTAGATATAATGCTACATGGGTGAGGGAAGGGAAGGGAAGGGAAGGGCGGCAAATTTACAGCGCTGCCTAGGGCGGCGAAATGTCCTAATCCGCCACTGCAGTGGGATTCCGCGCTCAAAATCCGAACGGATCTCTCTTTTTAACACTGTAGGATAGAAAGAGAGGTCCGTTCGGATTCGTGTGCTCGGAATCCCACACCTGTGCTTAGCTTCTTTTTTTATTTATTTATTTATTTATTTATTTATTTATTTATTTAACGAGGCCGATGTAGATGTGAGTGGTAGAATTGATCGAATGTAATAACATGCGTCGAATTTTCATTTCCGTGTTTAAAGACAAGACACGCGCAGTTAGTCTTATTATAACAATATGTAAGTTTTTTTATAAACGTTATTTACGTTCCTTTTTATATAATTATCCGTTTAATTTATTTGTTTTAGTCTTGCCAGTATCGTATTATATTTTATATCTAAATGTTTATTTGATAACTTTCTGAGGAAACTCAGTTTACTTTTTATTTTTCCAAATTTAATTTGTCTACTTTATTGCAAAAATTGAATTTTTTATGAGTAAAATATTATTAGCGACTTAATTTACTTTTAAAAAAGTATTGGGATGAATTTCGGAATATACGTACCACCAAATTAATGAATTTAATTAAAATGATAAATTCCATAACTTAGGCAGTGTTCATTTCGGCCAACTTTATAGATCATGCTTATAGCGATATACAGCTAACTGTTGATATCAGCTAGATTTTTTTAATACTGTGTAATCATAGACATTGAGAATAATATTGCTTATATTATTATTAATGATACGAAAAAAATGAAAAATTAAAGTAAACATGTGCAAAGAGACAATAGGAGTTTAAAAAAGTGGTAACCATTTATGCCAATGCCAAGATTAAATTGTAAAATTGTATTTTATTAAAATCATTGTTCCAGAAATGGCTTAATGATCAGCTTGTACAGAAGTTCGTACGTGATCGGTACAATCTTAAGTTAGATGAAGTTTACTTAATCGAGTAAGCTACTATAATGTTCGTATTCCAAAAGTATCCCAATATTTTTAATAAGTACATGAAGTACGTTTGAGTATATGGTTAATGCGTTTAATAAAATGACTTCTTATCATATAAATTGTGATATTTAACTTTATATAAATATATAAATTGTACATTGTATGTATGTGTAGGCTCAACAAAAAAATGGTAGCTACTGCTATATGATAATCGGCTATGCCGCGACTATGTTACGGATTTTTGTTCCGTTTTTAAAACGCTTATATGTATATTGTATTTGACAAAAAAAAATAAGTGAAATGCGTTCATCATAACTTCGAATTTTTGAGCATATAATGCATAAGCCAAAAACCTAAATCTTTTAACTAAAGGATATCATGAATTAGTTCCATAAAATTTAATGAACATAATTATACTTGTAGTATAGTATTTGTCTATGTGTATTAATTTATTGATCATTTATCCCTTAGCTTCTTGAATTTAGTTTTAGCTTTCTGAATTAAGCTTACAAATTTCGTATGTTGTTTTGAAAGTTCACTTACAATTAGCATTACTAACCTCGATTCGTGGTATTACATTAAACGCTACCTATAATTAGTTTTCACGATTTGTATATTAATGTGTCACTGAGTTCCACATTTTTGCTTTAAATACTCTTACGATTATTGTGAATCATTATGATTAAGCATTTTATTCATTGATCGTGAATCGTGATTACACAAATGTTACTAGTTACTGTGTGAAACTATTTAGTTGTAAGAAGAAATGAGCGGCCTGTATTGTAGTTTGAATTAGAAATTTTGTATTAATTTCAGAAATATGTCACTAGCTAACAAGTTAAGTATTTGCTTGGATGTAATTATTAAGGCGTACATGACACTATAAAGTAATAAAGTAATGGTTACACTCATCCTAATAGTTTTATAAATATAATTACCCTAACTAAAATACCTTCAACGATCGAAATTTTTTAGTTTTATTTAGTTTTGATTCTTTAAATATACAATAAAAAGAGGTCGAATCAGGGCAAATTGAAAACAATTCGCTGGTACCAAAACGGCAATTAATTTTTCTCTCGCACGCGTTGTTAGTTTTTATCCCCTCACTCTTACTTCATAATTGTCAAAGCAAGACTTATCAAAAAAAAAAAACACGTGACTTCAAGAATCTTGGGTTAAAAATATTGTTGACATTTCGAGCGATAGGAAGCAAGATGAAGATATTCTTGTCTTGAAGTGCATCACTAACCGTGGATATTTTCATCTGAGAATTACTTCCTACAGGGAATACACTTAAATGGAAATACACATAAAATTTACGTACAGAAATCAACATGAAATTACTAAATAACATGAAAATCGATGTGGTATTTTGTAACACTTTACGTGAAATTCATTGTGCATTCTTTCAAAATAAAATCAAAATTTTTGTGTTATATGAAGATTTTATGTAGATTTCCACGTGAATATTTCCAGCTGGGAAACAACTGAGGTAGAAGAGGTAAAAGTGATGCAAAAGGAAACCTGGGGAGGGCGACAAGGTGCAGAGGTGGAGGAGAAGGAGAAGAACGAACTGGCACTGATGCAGACCTCGGACCTCAGAATCCGCAGTTACCTCTCCGAGAGTGCGAGGTAGTGTGAGCGTTTGTTGAAACATGAGGTGAAAGTGTTATTTTTTCCATGTATTTGCGACAGTGAAGGAAAGTAAAAAATCCAGTGCAATTAAAATGAAATCTTGTGATTTAGCACTATCAAAGAAAGCACCAATGATGTGTGAATGATCATCATCATCTTTGAGCTGGATTTTACGATCTAATACTATAACGTACAGGTTGGTCTTGATTCTCGCTCTTTCTTACTGCTTCTTGCTAGGTCTCAAGGTTTCTTCTCTTTTTCTTTCTAAGACTCCCACTCCTCATTGGGATAGCGTCTCTGCTCACTGGTATCTATAACTTCAGTGCACCTCTTTGATCTCCAGTTGGAGTCTTTCTGTCTTTTTCTCTCTCTCTCTATTTGTCGGTTTTGGATCAACTCCCCACTTCTTTTGCATCATTGACCCAAGAGTTGTAGACCGAGTAGGTGGACGCAGGTATACTTCAATTCATTGAAAACTGAGCGTGGGAAGGAGGATAAGAATCTCGTTATAAGATCGGATCGGTAAATGTCCTTATTTTTTTACGGAGAACATGACGTAATTGTTAAATATAAAAATTATGGTCCTACTTCCTACGTCTAGTGAAGATGAGAGATCAACATCATATAGCTTCATAACGTTGAAATTATTAAATGTAATATCAATCATTACACAGTGTTGTCGATTGTTATATAATAATAACAATAATAATAATAATATTTTAACAACAATCGTGTATAAAAATTTGACCTTCAAAGTTGAAATTCCTATAAAATACTTGTTTTGCATCCTATCAAAAATATTTTATTACTACAATGAAACGTAGATTTAAGATTCATAGTCATTTTAAACCATTTCAATTTGTGTGATACAATCAAATATGCTTTTATCAGCACTGGAATTATCAGCGTTAAAGTGCCGTGTGCAAACTAGACATTGCATTGATTCGTCATATGACGGTTAAACTTTGCGTTCTTATCAGTACACATACACACAAAATTGAAGAGTTGGGTATTCTGTCAATAAATCATACAATAATTACAAAATTTTGAACTTTGAACTATATATACAATTTATATTTTATATAATACAATGCAAAGCTTATCACCTTCAAATTAATTACATGAATAGCAATTTTTTGCCCCATCTCCCAATGAAGGATGAATGTCTTCTGAAGGAGGCGGAGAACTGACCAGTTATATGATGCGTTCGACCCCTTTTTTTGGTTCCTTTTTCCTCTTTCACAAAAAAGGATCGATCCAGAAAAAAGAGTCTGGATGTGATCAGTAATAGGGTGAAGTTGGATCCTCTTCGATCCCTTTATACCTTTTGCTATGCAAGTCTTCATATGTGTTTTAAAATGACTGAATATCTATACTCATCCTCCTATACCTTGATCGTTTCGTAATTTTAGTGCACAACTTCCTATTATGGAAAGTTGCACGCACGTTTATACTTTCTTTTCAGTCAAGTTGATGCACTTTGTACTGTTACAATAGTTCATAATTTTAAATACTTGATTCTACGAAATTAACATAAAAACACTCCATATTAAATTTCAAATACATTTACATATATATTAATCATTAGTCATTAATCATTAATCCCAGGTTTGATAAGAGAAGTCCAAAGATTGACGATTTTTTTATTAAGATGTTTACAACAATAGTAATTGTTAATAATGCCATCATTTTTTGTTGCGAGTTGAATGAGATTTGGAAAGTTTACAATATTTCTGCTTCTTATTTTTACAGGCGGCTGGCAATGAGACCGTAACATCCACACTTCGCTCAACATGGCTTTATCTGTATCCTCAGCCCGCGTTTTTAATGCAAACGGTAAGATATTTTCTATAAGATCATTCAGATTAATTGGTTCATAAGAGTCCAAAATTTTGTTTATCTGAATGGCTCATGTTGTCGATATTTATATATGTATATTTATGTCGCATATTTGCAACTTAACTGTTATCGATTTTTTCATGTTAATTTGATTATATTGTTCAGATCAATGAATAATGCTCTTTTCATTAATTTCCTTATGCATTAATACATCCATTATTAAATCCTTCAAAAGGATCATTTTTCGCTAGAATGATTAACGGTTCTTTAAAAAAAGAATATATGTCTGTTGCGTGCTTCTCCGGCTAACGAACTTCGTGAGATTATTATTATCCTGCGTTTGGATTACGGCCAATGGTTACACCATATTTTAGTTATTTGGCCAGGCGGTCGTTAACCTGAAGAAGTACGAGTAATATCTAGTAATATGACGTAGGGAAAAAAAAAACAAACAGAATATGGAGTGTACTCACTTTGTAAGCTCTGTACTTCCTTGTGTTAACATGAATTGTATAACAACATCACATAAACTTTCAAATTCCTCATAATACTATTTATGAAAATTATGAATTTCTTTTTTAAGGTGATCTAATTATGTTACTAATAGATTGAGAAACTATTTTTTAAAGAAATTGAAATGTATGCAGTATGTAATCGTTTTATTCGTATGATGCAGTATTTATTATCTCGATAGGAACATGCCAAAAGAACCAGTTGAAGCGTCACTCTATTCTCGCCTATTAAATATACATATAAATTATGAATTTTTAGATTTATTGATTCTTTACAAAAAGTTAATATTTTCTTAATAAAATTTTATCAATTAAATTGACAAAATTTACTGTGCTCTGGTCAGAAAGTTGACACCAAGTATGTACGTTGAGATATCAACGCTGATGTAGAGCAATAAAACAATGTTCAAAAACATTATTTTCAATTTTTACAAAAAAGGATACTTTAAATACCAAAATCAATTAATTATCAACTCCATTCATTTTAAGTGAAGTTCCCAAAAGTGAAACATGACTGCGTGATCTTTTTTTCAGAAATCTGTAATAAAAAAAAAGATCTTTATTGTATTTTGAGGAATATAATGAAAAAAAAAAAAGCGTTACGATACTTTCCTTTTATATTTCAGTGGGACGGCAGGGTTATTTGACCAGTTCTACGTGTACGAAATGTATTTGTTGTCCGTATGGTTATCACATCGACTTAGACTTTGTCCGTTATTGTGAAGCTGTAGCAGCAGGAAGTGCAGGGGACCGAATGACTATCGAAAGACGGAAAAAGAAAGAACGTCGAAGACAATGTCAATCAATGGAGTTTCTCCTCGGACTGGTATATATTATATAATAATATATTGCTAACTTTCATGTTAACTTATATGTTCCTCTGTACATACCTATTTCTTATCCTAGGTAAGTCCTGATTTTCCTGAATTAGTAGCAGAGAATCTAAAAGCATCTGAAACAGTTCTCTGTGATAGTGGTATAACAACATTACCAAAGGTGAGTTGTACCACTTCCAGTGATGCCAATAATTTATCAGGATTGGATTTGAGTGACGTTGTCTGTGATTTTGAAGCCACCCTCAAACATTCCTCAAAGACTTACGGATCTGGTGATCGAAACGAAAAAGCACCAAATGGTGAGTCATTGAAATTAACACATTTGGATCGTAAAAATTTTTATTATGATGCAAAAAATGCTTTGATGGGTGTAATAGACTGGTAATTTTGTGAATCAGTTTTGAAAAAATCAATTACATTTTTATTATTAAGTTAATACCATAAATATCTAATAAAATAAAATATCAAATTCCAGATGATACCGATATTTCAATTCCGGTACAAGTTCCTGCACGATTAGAATCAACTGGAGATTGTGATGATTCTAGTGTCGGCAGTGGAAACTCCAATCTTAGTACTGGAACACTACAGGTTATTAATCTTATTTTAGAAAGTTTATCTGAGTTATACTCTATTATTATTACTTAAGTTATAAAATTTATTTAATTTTGCAGAATATTAGAGAGCAAATGGCAGCTTCTTTGGAAAGGATGAAAGAATTGGAACAGCAAGTAAAAGCAATACCGATGTTGCAGGTAAGTTCGTCTCAATTAAAAAAAAATTGTATACCTATCAGTAACCATCTTAATTCAGGATTTTGTTATAAAACTTTTTAATTAAATGCTCAAATTTGTAGGTTCAAGTTTCGGTCCTTCAAGAAGAGAAACGAAACCTACTTCAACAAGTGCATGATTTCAATAGATCAAAATTTATGAATGACACCTTCAACATGTCTCGAAGTCATTCTTTTTCAGAGGATCGATTTCGACCACAAAAAGCAAGAAATAGTACAACACCAACCAGAGATATGGGCACATCATGTGTTGTCATGACGAGAGATGTTGGCGTCTCTCATCAACAGGTAATTTCATTTCGTTACCTCTTAAAATACTTTTCTTCTTACCCAAGTCACATTTGATCTAAAAACCGTTATCTATTTCTTTTAGATTCGAACTCGAGATGTGGGTGTTGTAACTAATACCCCAATTCAGCGATCATCTCAAACAGGGTATTTATTAATAAAAGACAACATCACATTGAATAGTTTGCAAGATTCAAGTGTACAAAATCGTTTACCGTCTATCACTCCGAAGAAACTAGAGCGCAGCCACATGCAGATTGAGTATATTATGCCTAGCTTTACAAAGTCGGTTTTTAAATGTTCCAAAACTACCCAAAGTGACATATCACTTGAAAATATACAACCTTTACAAACCAGAAAGAATTATTTAAACAAATCACTAAATGGTGCGCAAAAGTTCCGAGATTTCGGTGTCAATACCGAGAGACGTATTATGAGGCCTCTTCAACAAAGTATTATTACTCGTGAAGAAATTTTACCAGAGAAAGAGAACGAGCCTAATGTAACAAGAGTAGTGAAGATGCGTTCGAAAGAAACAATAACATCTTTGAAGGGTAAAGACATACTGACAGCAGATGATATCGCAGTTGCTGTAAAGGAAGCTTTAAGCGCTTACAAGGAGTCTCAGAAAAAGACAAAGGTATCCAAAGAATCACAATGTACAATCGATGTTTCAAACAAACAAGTGCAGACATCAGAATTATTTAGATTGCGAACTAGCATTGGTGTGACAGCGAAGCCGAGAACATGTGATGCTGGTACAGAAATTAAAGAGGGACCTAGTACAAAATCTATAGCTGTAGGACCTGATCCAGTCGCCACTCACTCTATTTCTCTGAATTCCATGAACTCTCGAAGTTATTCCTTTAATTATGGTGACACCAAGCCTAAACGAGTGACAACTAAATCTGTCGGTGTAGTTGTAGATGATTTAATAAAGACCACTACAAGAAGTACTGACACTTCTGGCTTGGTACCAAAGAGTCGAGAATTTGGTACGTCGCCTTTGAGAAAGAAGTTCACTGACGTTTCTGTTGGCGAATCAGTCAAACCTCACATTACAATTTCTTGTGCAGCAAACTACTGTGACAACTGCAAAGAAACAATTAATAACTTGGCTAAACAGATAAGCAGCAATATGGAAAACCACGCAACTGATCAAAATACAGTCTCTCGTATTCCAAGGCCTTCAAATATTGTTCTAAACATATCAGATAATAGAAGACAGTTTAAAAGACAAGACACGTATACAAAAATTCCAATTGGCGTCATCAAATATGATTCTGACAATAAGGATCAATACGAGAACAACTTACGGTATGTTCTTTTTTAATTAAAAATTATACGTTATCAAATTTAAATTGACAAAAATGAATCAATTTTATAATCCCAAATGCACATAGTTTAAAATTAAACAGTTTTTAATTGAATAATTTTTAGAGCCTTAATAGTTTTTTTTTAAACAATTATCTAATTTTCTGTCGCATTATATTAAAAGATGAAATAAAATCGATATAAAATTACCGATAATATTCCTGCATGGTTCTCGGTATAAGCGCGTGCTGACATCTGCTCTCTGTGAGGCAGTATGTAATCGATTTTCCGATTTATTTGTGCTTGGTGATATGATGCTTAGCTCAGTCGTTTACACTTATTCGTATTCAGTGTTTACGTCGTCTATTAACTCGAATTTTATCGCGAATCATAAAATTTGTTCATAAAAAAGAACATCTTAAGTACTAAATTAAGACGAAATGAAGTTAGTTATTGAGAATTTTTTTCGTTTATTTAATTAATTAATATGATAACCGAGTGAATAGAAAAATTATTGCACCACACATTGATGCAGGAACAATTTGTTACATCGTTAAGGGAAAGTGATGTAAATGGAATCCCATCCCTTTTTGAGAGTGATGAGCGGTAAATTTTATTACTCTCTTATTTAACATTATAATAAACAGAATTTCATAATTCTCGTGAAAAAATAATTTCCTTGAATATTCTGTAGAGGAAATTTACGAGACTTTTTCAAAATAATTTAAAGGAACATTATTTAGTACAATTGTTTAACATTATTTATTATTAATATGTAGTACCCATATTGTCCCTTTTGATTAAAATCATACGTCTGAATAAATATAAATGAAAATTATCATTTTCTACAGGTTACAAAAATTGGAGTCCATCAAACTGAATGAGGACAAGCCAATCTCACCCGAAGTCCATTGTTCTCAAAAAGAAATTGAAAATGAGGAAAAGTATGTTTTGCCGGATTCCTCATTGTTTCAACCTATTCAGGAGAAACCTAGACAAAAAATTGAACCTTCCAAAGAAATGCGAGCCGCCATGAAAGTGCTCAATGACAATTTAAAGAAATCACATAGGAACATTTCTTATCAAATAAAAAGTGCAAATAATATTATACAACAAGAATGGTTCAAGATATCGAGTACAGCAAATGCAAATCCTCTTGACGTAGAAGATTATTTGGATTGTTTCGAAGAATGCTCTAGTTCCATTTTGGAATACATAGTAAATTTGACAGATTCCAGTGGAAATACAGCAATGCATTATGCGGTATCGCATGGTAACTTTGATGTAGTATCTATTCTTTTGGACTCTAAAGTTTGTGACATCAATAAAGCAAATACAGCAGGGTACACTGCTATTATGCTGGCAGCACTTGCAGATGTCAGAAATTCTACACACGCGTCTGTGGCAAAGAGACTTTTCCAAAATGCAGATGTCAACATAAGAGCTAAGCTGGTAAGTATTAAATCAATTAACACAATCTACAGAAGTATTTTTCGAAAATGATTTCCTTTTTAATTAATAATTGGTCTTCCATATTATTTTAGCATGGACAAACTGCCTTGATGTTAGCAGTTTCACATGGACGAAAGGATATGACACAATTACTTCTAGATGCTGGGGCAGCTATTAACATTCAGGATGAAGATGGAAGTACTGCATTGATGTGTGCAGCTGAACATGGCCATGCTGATATTGTGCGACTCCTTCTTGCTCATCCGGACTGTGATCCGTCCATTACAGACGTAGATGGCAGTTCTGCTTTAAAAATTGCTCTCGAGGCTGGAAACCGAGACATAGGAGTACTTCTTTATGCTCACGAACATGTTAATAGAGGAACAAGTCCTTACTCTTCAATAAGGCGAAGTCGTCGAAGTTCTAAACCAACAACACCTACCGGTTCTTGCCCTTCAGCTCCTGTTAGTCCAGCTGCATCGCGAAGATTTCATTCGTCTATGATATCTTTGAATGCGTCGAAATATTCCGGGAAATAATATGATTTTCCTACAAAACCTTTTTTTGTAACTTTATTACTAGTATAGTAACTGAATGGAAAAGACTGTTTCCTTAACCTGGGAATGATGTATACTTACATAATTTATCTTACCTCTCTAAACAATAACATAAAGAAACCTTAGGCATTACGCTTAATATTTTTTAAGAAATTAAAAAAATAAATAAGTAATATTTTCTAATTCCAGTTCCAGAAAGGAACTTTAATTTGTTTTTGAAGTGTATCGCGGGACGTAATGGACTACAAAGGACAAACGATAAATTCAGATTAAAGCAGTTAATATATCTAACTCTTTACAATGAACATTTTTCTGACATATTCCATTATTATATTGTCATAAAACTTAAATCTAAACTCGACCACACGTTGTAGTATGGTGGCATTTATTTTGTCTTATTTTCAAATCGACAGTTTGGTCGAAATCGTATTGTGCTCTTAAATGTTGAATAGAAAAAGCACACTGTTAGCTGAGTCTGCAAAACTGTAATTACAATTATATTGATATTAAAAAAAAATACTATCGCTTTTTATTCCACGACGCACAATTTTTCAATCTCGGCTACAAGTTTCTTTATCAAATATCTACGAACTTTTGGCGGTGGAACATTCCTCAACACAGGAAATGATGCTGAGAAACTGATTTTAATAACAATCGAAAGTAAAATCAATAATACATGAATATAAGAATGTAAATTTTAATGATTCCATTTAACATTAATGAAACAAGTTTTTTTAATTTTTACAATCAATGATAGTTTAATGAAAAATTAATTTAATTTAATTTTTTTAATTTTTTTAATTCTTTGAATTGTTTCCTTTTCTTTTAAATATTCAGAATGATTCCTAACAATTTTATAAATTCTGCGAACAACAAATATGAGAAGAAGTATAGCTAAACAAAAAATAATGATAAAGCAGAATAATAAGACACCATAGACATCCAAAAGTTCAACTTGCCACCAATACATATCCACTGCTGGAGATTTTAAAGCGTCACCTCCATTCCTTATGACATATTGGATCCAAAAATTCGCGGTAGCTATTGTACTCATTGGACGATCTCGAAATAATTCAGATTCGTATTGTGCAGCTTCCCTAGAAAAAAGCAAAAAATAATTCTGTATAAAAAAAGTGATGTTACCATATATTTTCAAAATATCGAACACATTGCTGTCGAAAACCTAATTGGTTTTTTGGAAATTGCGCAAATTGGGTGAATGTGCCGAATTTGAAAACTATTATCAGATTTTGAATAATGATAATTAACATTTATTATTATTATTATTATTATTATTATTATTATTAGTTTAATTAATTATTTCTTATTTTAGGAAATTTATTGGGATTTTCAGAAATTTTAAGGGATTTTACATAATTCTAAATAACTTGACGATAATGAAATCAGACAATGAATTAGACAAGGAAATGCAAGTTTTTATACTTCAAAAATAAAAAATTCTGAATTATTTTGCATACTTTTAAAAACTCTTAAAACATTTTTAAAAAATCCTTTGATTTTAAATTGTTTAGAATTCTCTGAATCTTTTTAGTAAAAGGAATGCAAAAACGAGAAATTAATTACATCTATATAAATATACATTAAGATACTCATAAAAATAAAAATATTTATACTTATACTTACATGAATTTAGTATCATTCAGGATTTGATTCAGAGCGTCGTCTAGAATCTCTTCATTTATTTTTTGCAAGTCCAATCGAATTGCCATATTTTTTTTGACATAAATTTCTACATTTGAAAATTGATCAGTGAAGATCGGAATGATAATCATAGGTACACCACAGAAAAGTGCTTCTTGAGTTCCCATTAAACCTCCATGAGTAATAAAAGCCTTGGTGTTTTTGTGTCCTGTAAATAAATTAAAACAAACAATATTATTATTATTATATAATTTAATAATGATTATTTAATGATGCTTATTAATTACTATGATTGCATTTATTTTTATCACATTCCAAAACATACTTAATACTGGCATTTGAGGTATCCACTGTGACGTCATCATGTTCAACGGAAGATCCTCAGGAATCTTATCCAGGTCTACGAGTTTCATCAACACTCTGATAGGTGCAAGTTTCGCAAATGATGCATAAAACGCGCGAAGAGTTTCTTCTGGAAGAGTTTCTATAAGCACCATTGAACCGAATGTGAAATAAATTACACCGTGTTCACTTTCGTCCAGCCATTGTCGCAAGTACTTCAATAAAAAACATGGCATTCAGGTTATTTGAAATAAAAGGAAAAAAAATATAGATAGACTAAAAAAAACATACAGGTAAGATTTTATCATCGTTATCTTCTGCATGTATGCCAGAAATGTCAACCACAGCTGGAACCACTGGTCTAACACCAAATAAACTGTAATCGTAATTTGTTAACATTAGAGCAACACTTCTTTCAACTTCTCTAATATCAGGAATATTCGGACTCAAATATTTTCTCATCGCCTCGGTTTGAGGTTTTTCTGTATACCAGTTAAATTTGTACTTGGCTAAATGAAAAGCAACTGTACTTTCAAATCGTTCCCAAAATGTTGAAATAAATACTGATTTCATAAATAAATTAGTAGCAAAAGCTGTGGAAGCAGGATTTCCAATTGCTGCAATAGCCCAGGGAAATTCCAGCATTGAGCTAACCGTTATTACAGGAACTCTTAGGATGTATCCAAATCCAATGAAGCAATTCGCTCCAAATGTCTGGAATTTTATTTTAAGTTTGCGTCAATTCACTTTAAATCTTTTGACCAAATCTAATAGTTACGATCATATTCTTAATTTATTCTACTTTAATTGTAATATAGTCGTCTCATTTTTGTACACTTACCTCTGTAATAACCACATCATAAGAATAAGGTGGTTTTTTGATGAATTTTTGTATTGTTTTAAGAGACATTAATTGGCACAGATCATTTCCATAAGTATTGGAAATAATAGGAGTTAACGGGTCTTTCCCTATCGTGGTAGTATTTTCAAAGTCAATTTTATTAATGAAAGTAGGTCTTCCTCCTAAATTGATGATGATTTTGTAGTTTTCTGGTGGATTTCTTGCTTCAAAATGACTTATAACGTCGACTTGATGTCCTATTTTTGCCAATCCTTTCATTAAAGCTTGGAACATGGTATCGTGACCTTCTGAATTCAAAGGAAAAATCCCAAGTATCCTGTATCCATCTATGCCACTAACAACGACACTAAGAATACATAATAATTTCATCACTTTTCTAACGAAATTCATTTTGTTTATTAATAGAGTTTTCACAGACTCTCGGAAAATTAATTTAATTTACTAATAGTAAATTCAGATTCAAAGCAACTTTCGGAAAAACATTTCAAGCAGAAATAAATCTAATGAATTGAGGAGTTATATTCATTATGCAACTCTCTGCTTTGAACTGACTGTGAAATCTTATCACTTTAAGTACGGTTAAATGGGAAAAGTTCGCATAATTTTATTTACTCTGTGTGTCATTATATATATACACTATTGTATGGAAAGGAACATCTTTACATACACATAACAGTGGATAATATCAAATGTTGTTATTATACTTAAGAAAGTACCCTTGGTACGTAGCTTCAAGAACACTTCAACTTATTTTATGATAAGTTAGTTATTTAATTATTAAATTAATTGATTAATTAGTCATAATAAATTAGTTGTGTATTTTAAACATATAAAACATATTCCAATTTATTATAAATATTCTTAAACCTTTTAAAATCATATCACGGAGAAAATGTGTTCGTTAGCCGTTCAAGTAAACATGGTAAAAGTTGGATATAAATGGCTTTTCAGCGACAAGAAACTGTACTAATTGTATCTGCGTCTTATAATAATTTAATGCACTTATAAGTGAATAAGGAGAGTTCAGTTTTTATTTATTAAACATCATCAGTTCGTTTTTTTCTTCTTCTTTTTAACTTGAGGACTATGTCCTGAAGTTTTAAGAAATATATGGAAAGCTTACTTGACAATAAACATAATAAAATAAATTATTATAACAAAAAATAGTAATATAAAACCATATACATCCAAATGTACATTTTGCCACCAATATAAATCCACAGCTGGAGATCTCAAAGCATTTGGTCCACAATATATACTCAACTCAAAAATTTACTGTGTCGGTTGCATTCATCGGACGATCTTGAAATAGCTTAGATTCATGTTTAGCAGATTCTCTGTAAATATTTAAAGAAAAAGATGAAAGTCTTTTATAATAAAGATACATTAATATAACTAAATAACAATCATAGATCTTTATCTGTATAAAGGATTATTCAGAATAGCATTTAATGCCTCGTCTAAAGATTTTTCTGTTATTTTTATATTCTCCTATTCTAAAAAGGACATGAATTTCGGCTAACTTCATAGCGTTACCTTTACATGCATTTCCTGCATAAACACTGGTTACGCATGAAGTGAGCGTCAAATCGTGAGTATTCTCGACTTGGTGCGAGGATTTCAATTTTCATTTCACTTTCTATAAACGAAACACGCGC
>CAJFCO010018458.1:436957-467397 GCA_904066015.1 Synergus gifuensis
CAGATCCTTCTTTAACACATCGATAGAATTTTCGACAGTTTTCCGGATCGGGGTAAAAGCCTTCATTAGAACAAATTCCAGAAGCACTTGCTGATTCACTTTGTCCGGATGTTGCAGATAATCCAGATTGGGTAGATTCTTGTCCTGGTGCTTCTGTATCTATGATTGTTGAAGAAGTTGATTGAGGAGCAGATGGCTTCTGCGTTATTGGTCTTGGTGGCCTTGGTGGCAATACTGAAGTTGCAGGAGTAGGAGTACCACCAGGACCTACAAGGTTAATTGGAGTACTCGATGCCTCAGGTCTAGCTGGATAATCTGGCAATCCAGAAGATGTTGGTTGATTTGTTTGGCCGGGATAACTAGGTTGACTCGGGTAAGCAGGTTGATTAGGTTGACTTGGATAAGCAGGCTGATTAGGTTGACTTGGATAAGCAGGTTGATTCGGTTGACTTGGATAAGCAGGTTCATTAGGTTGATTCGGATAAGCAGGCTGATTAGGTTGGCTTGGATAAGAAGGTTGATTAGGTTGACTTGGATAAGAAGGTTGATTAGATTGACTCGGATAAGAAGGTTGATTAGATTGACTTGGATAAGCAGGCTCATTAGGTTGATTCGGATAAGGCTGATTAGGTTGACTTGGATAAGAAGGTTGATTAGATTGACTTGGATAAGAAGGTTGATTAGATTGATTCGGTTGACTGGGGTAATTAGAATAGCTGGGATATCCCGGTGTTCCACTGAGTTTTCCAGATTCTGTAGTTGAACTATCTCCATTCCATTGATCTTCAGTGACACTGCTGCCCGATCCAGGGAGTGAATTTCTACAATCTTTCCTTGAAACTGCCCAAGGGTGATTACATGCTTGTATATCTTGGTCCCAAACTGTTCCGGTTCCACATGTGAACTCATACTTTATATTTTTACCAAATTCTTCGTTTACGCATCTATAAAATTTCATGCAATCTTTAGGATCTTCCATAAACCCTTCTTGGCTACATTGACTGTTCGCAGTCGAATAATCTCCCTTTCCAGCAGAACTATCCAATTTTGATGTGGAGGTTCTTGCTGTAGAAGGATAATCGCTTGCTGAAGATATCATTGACGGAGAAGTTGAAGAATGTTGAGAATTTGGAGAATTTTGAGGATTTTGCCAATCTGGATCAATTTCGTTTTGTAAATCACCACATTCTGGCCTTTCACTCTCGTTAGGATGTACGCAAATATTTCCTTTATTTTGTGAAAAAACGGTACCAACGCCGCATTCAAATTTAAAACTAGTCAATGCTCTACCGTTGCCCCAATCGACACATCTATAAAATGCTCTACAGTCTCGAGGATCAGGATGGAATCCTTCTTTAGTACATTTAAATAATGAATCCGGGGCATTGTAGTTTCCTTCAAGAGAAAAAAATGAATTTCCAAGTTAACAGTAGTTTAATTTTAATATATACGATTTAATAACGTTTAAATAAAAATTTATAATGATTTCACTTTATTTTCTACCTATTTTTAATAGATATTTAAACAAAATTAAACATACTTACTATTTTGGCATAAGGTGCAACTGAACAGCGATGTCAATACGCTTAATATCCCAAAGCTCATTAACATCATTTGTACGTTGCACACCTGCAGATAAAATAAAATTCATAACATTTCAATCGAAAATTCCATTATAGGGTTATATATCTTATATAAATGGGCACCGCAAAACGCTCATGAGTAAATATTGTTATTTTGAAGATTTAAAAAAATAGAATTAAAGAAAGACGAGAAAGAAAAAAGGAAAGATAGGCTTAAATGTTGCCATCATTTTCTTTCCTCTTTCTTTTTATTTTTTGTAACTTTATGTTTTACAAAATCAAATGATTAGTTAATCGATATTCCGATATGTATTAACAGTTACTATACTGTGTTCGGGTTGGCTAACATCCAATGAAAAAATGTTTCGAATATTGGCATTGCTAAAGGATCCTAACTGTTTTCTTATGACCTCACTTAAATGATATCATGTGCCTGAAATCAGAAAAGCGTATTCGCAATGCATTTGCTCTCTAGAAGGGTTCCACTTACAGTTGTTGAATTTCAAACACCATTGATTTCAAATTGTCAAATTTATCAAGTTTTAACATAAAATTAAATAATTTTAAACTCTTTCAATTCTCACTCCTTTTACTATTATTTTTATCAAATTTAAAAAGAGGCAAATCTTTTTTCACTAAATGAATTAGATATTGCACGCAGATAATATTTTTTTAATGAAATTTACAATACAAAGCAGGTGGAAAAATAAACATCTGACCTCTCTTGGAAAGAGAGAGAGAGAAAGAAGAAATGAAGACTCTCATGTGCGATAGAAAGTAGATTACGTGAGTAGTGACAAACTGAGAATCAGGTTCAATGATATAAGCTTTGCGTAATGGAACGCAAGTGCAGTGTCAATGTCATTGCTAGATGATTGCAGACATTATAATCATCAACTATAACCCAAGAGGAAATTTACAACTGGCGCTGTTTTGCGCTATAGTACACCCAGAAAAAACTTTTTGTTGAATTAAAGAAACTTTCTTTCAATCAAAGAAATTGTGTATTGATATACGGTCAAAGAAACATTTCTTTAATTCAAACGAATTCTTTTTGAATTAAACAAACAGTTTCTTTAAATTAAATTAATAATTAAATTTTAAATTAAATATTAAATATTTAATATTTAATATTAAATTAATAATTCAAAATAATTTTGTTTAAGTGAAACAAAACAGTATAGTACAGTTGTGTTACTGATGCGATATCGAAATTTCCACCAGGAAACTCTAAGCATTGTTCTCTTACAGTAAAATAAAAATATTTCTATAAATAAATAAATAAATAAAAAATGAGCTACCGACTGTCTGTGATATCCGGCAATCTCTGAATCACATATAAAAAACTATTATTTGTGTTTTGTTTTAAATCATAACACAATGGTTTAATTAGAAAAAAATGTAGATTTGTGATTATTCAACTTGTTTACGGAATTCTTTTTGGATTCAAAATGCAGGAATTTTTAGAATAATTAAACTTGTCATAAGAAAGAAACAAATGTTGTCAAAGTAGAAAAAAATTATTTGTTGACGTCTGCAATGATTTATTTTTTTAAAACAGCTCCAACTTGTTGTAAGAAATATTGTCTACCATGAAATCATAATTTTTAATGTTTCTTTAACATACAGAGAACTTATGACTATAAATTATAGAGATATAAGATAATAACATGTGATCTGTGATTATATCCCGAAAGCAATCGGAATTGGGTATATTTTATATTCCATGAAAAGATATTACAGTTTAAACTTTAAATTACATATGTATATGACTTTTCAACTGAAAACAATTTTTTCCTCGACAAAATTATAAAAAAAAACCTATTGTACCTTAGGAAATTTGAGCATTTATAATGCAAGTACTTTATTGCTCATAAAATACCACACTCACTGATACTTTTATAAATTTTGTTAGTAACATTAAAATTTTCAACATTTTGAGTACTCTATTATTCGTGTCGACTGTAGCTCAATAAAGAAAATATTCAAAGAATTCCCTGGACAGCATGAACAAGGGCAAAATTGCACATTATCCTTGAATTATCTTCTTTGTCATTAGTATAGGTACTCGTTCAACTAATATTTCCGCGAACAAATAAGTATACAACTTCGGAATTTCTCTTGAGAACTCTTGCCCTTGAATGTTCTCTTCTTTGCAATATTCTTTACTTAACAAGGGACAACTTAAATGAAACCGGTGATTAAATGGATGGACAGTATGACATGTCACACTGGTCAATCAGTGTTCAATCAGTGAATGATAGTGAAGGACTATGAGCCAACGACAACATCAAAAGTATTTGAAAAAATCATCGTTGATTCTAATGCAATACCACAACTTGTTCATATTGTCCAGTAACAAATTTCGAAAGCTAATTTTCTCAAAAAATACGTTCTGTATTAATAAAACATGAATCACTGATTTTGGTGAATTTACTGTGATTTTGGTGATTTTACTGGCTGATTTAGTAATTTGAATGCAAAAACTTAATTACATTAAAAATAATCAAACATTACTCTGGAGCTTTTTTTGTTTCATTTTCTTTTTAAAAGAGCAGCACTTGTAAACTGATTTTTTTTCTAAAATTAATTTATTTTGTATAGGTAAAATAATAAAACAGAACTTTCACATTAGCATAATAACCCCTTCGGAGAAATATAATTAGGACTAAAAAAGGAGTCTATTAAATAACATGGTACAGTGAAACAGCCTATTATTGTAGTACAGAGCACAATAAGAATGTAAGTGCAACCTTGCTATTGAATAAGGTTGCAAGGTCGTGTCTTCTGCTAACCCGTTCCTTATTTTCTTTTGCTCTTGGTTTGTTGAACATTGTTTTTATGTCTCAACATAGAAGTATTTTCTTCAACAGGGCCGCATCAGCATTAAGCCAAAATATTTCTTCAGAATCATTGAAAAATTTTCGAATATTTTACGACTATCATAAATTTTTAAAAAAGTACACATTCTTTTTATTTGTCGTTTTTAATTTGCAACATTAAATACCTCAGCAAAACTATTTTCTCCTTCTGCTTATTTATTTTCTTCCTTATCTCTTTGAATTTATAGATCTTGTA
This sequence comes from Synergus gifuensis, assembly GCA_904066015.1. Taxonomy (NCBI): domain Eukaryota; kingdom Metazoa; phylum Arthropoda; class Insecta; order Hymenoptera; family Cynipidae; genus Synergus; species Synergus gifuensis. Next base: position 441,619 of record CAJFCO010018458.1, read on the forward strand.
ATCACTGTCTTCTTGACATAACAACAATCGTCTACCTCTCCTTACGTGCATTTCCCTTGTTTGCTTTTCACCGGCGATCCACAATTAAAGGGATACATGTAAATTATGGAGATGTGAATCCTCTTTATCTTTTCTCCATCATAATAACGCAGGTTCGAGGGACTTATCATACATCTCGGTGTAAGTGACTTATAAAGGAGTTCAAGGCCTAAACTGTACGTCAAGGAATTATGATAAATGGGAAAAACGGAAAATGCGAAACGCCATCCTGCGAAGTCCACGCAACCAAACATATATAACATACGGGCTTATTCTTGATACATTGACATGCTTCTAAGAAAGTAATTTTAGAGTGCTTGGCAAATTACGTTTTCTTACTTTGAAATAATCGACTGAAGATTTATATTACTGTATTATTATTGGCTATTATAACTAATAAAGCACTTAATCATCAAAAATTATTTTTTTTTCCCTCAAATACAGAACGAGTAATTCTTTTTCTTTCTACTTTTCCTCTTTAAGTTTCTCGTAATTCCTACTATCCTATCCAAAATATTTCTTCCAGTTTCTGATGTTCTTGATACCTTCTCTCCATCCGAATTGTTTGATTTCCATGCCGGAACCCAAATTGAACCATGGAAGGGGGTATAGAATTTTTTGGTCTAAGCGCAAACAGATTCTGATGACGTAAACATTACAAATTTAATAATATGTACTTTTTGACATTATGCAAGCAAAGGAATTACTTGAAGTAAATTCCCAAAAATGAAAGTTCAACGAAAATTTCAAAAAGGATGAGAAGCGATTACGCTCAGATCAAGAAATTGTGTACCCCCTACTTCTACGATGCGGCAGTTCCGCAGGTCACCAGGATTATTTGTTTGCACATTTTTTGGCGCGAACTTTGAGAAAAATTCGGAGGGTAGTTAATTTCGATTCGATATCTGACTTTCAAGATGAATTTATGTGTTTTTGAAACAAAAAGCCATTTGTTATAGGATCGCGGGGACTTCGCGATACCTAACATAATTTGTTAATTATGTTTGCTAACACTATCAATTTTTATCGGATGATCAAATGTAATAACTAGGTGTCATTACCTAGTAATCCTAGTCGATTCTGATGTAAAAACAACGGTATTCATTCCATCACAAATAGCTGAAGTACATAATTGTTTATAAGATTTGTTTATAACATTTATTAAGTGGAATTAATTTTTTAAAACTGTTGTATAAAAATTGTATAGGTGTATATAATTATTTATATACTTAAGGCAGATTCTGCAAACATCCCTAAAGAATGACATAATACTTGCACATTCTCCTATTATTATATTCGTTATCTCAAATCAAAACGTGATCAAAAAATAAATTTAAACGATGAATTGATAAACATTATTAGTATAAATGTGCAAGCTTTGATGGACTGTTGTTTCTCACGTACCTCTACGAGAGGATCTGTTTGACATTTCCGTCGAGAAGAGATTTACAATGACCTTGATTGTTACTTTTTGGTACAGAATTGCATTATACTAGTCATTGCGGTGAGCAATGCAATTATTACATGAGTAAGTCTATGTAATCAAAGAAACATGCAAACATATTATATGGACATTTCGTACGGAAAATAATCCTGCCATGACGATGCGCATTGATTCCTAGAAGTACATATGGAACATTATCACTTGACAATAAATAATTAATTGTTCAAATCTACTGTCGTATCATGATCAAAAATCCATGTCAGATAATCCTGAATGCATTATCACGTGTTGCAACTGTGACTGAATATTCAATAATTTTCTATTGTATCTAATAAAATATAGGATACATGACGTTATTCCCATTTTTTAACGTCCGAGTTTTGAAAATCTAAAAATACCTGAGCGACGTTGTGATAGAAAATAAACTCTGTTTCGAAAAACTCAAGTGAAATTTGCTTTCTGAACGTGCAGTGTGTTAAAAATTTAGGAATTCGATTATGGGATCCTGACGTCAGAAACACGGAGTAGGAAGCCAATGTAATCGGTGTAATCATAAAGGTTCCCTAACACTCTGGCTGAAAAAGCTTTAGTAAAAAATTTTTAAAATTATAATATTCAGTGATATCATAAATAATTATCATGGAAATTTTTCACCACAAATTGACTGAAAGTTAACATCAAATATATATTTTTTAAAAGATTATTTAGTTTTCAAATTTTAAATTATTAAATTTAAAAATTATTTACTCTGAAAAAATCCACTGTGATTTGAACCGTATTCATGTAACTGTGATTTTCACAACTTTTTCTCGAACCTAAATAAGTTGTTCATTCCGTTATTTTCACGAATTAATCAGTACTGTTAAGGACTACCTTCGGTGCATTTATTAAAATAGGAAGCTAAAACCTCGAAACTGAGACCGCGATTATTAATATGAACTTGATTATGCATATTTTATGCAACTTCAATTCATTTGTATATTGACTTATGTCCCAAAGAAGGTAGCAAATCCGCCGCTAAATGAATTGCGTGATTGGGTAGTTGAGTAGAATAATAATAAGCAATTAAAATTTAAACGGCTCACACGTTCTTCTGGTACATGACATACGTTACGAATACTGACAGTTACATGATGATTTAGTTAACAGTCAAACGTTTATAAACTTTTAATAGTGAATCGTATAGACAAACTGATAGATAAACAGTATAGTTATAATCGGACATGGTTACACAGTCTGAAGCCTTTGATTATACACCGATTTACATGTTTCTTATAACAATTAATCAGCTTTTAATTTACTGAGCTATTTTATTCTAATAAACAAAGTTTTTAAAGAAATAAGTAAGTGTGATATTTTCTGGATTACCAAGTTTTTTAAAACTACTGAAAGGTCGCAAAAGTGTGGTTTATAATTTTAAAAATATATTAATGTCAAGTCAAGTGAAACAATTATTTTTTATGAATAATAAAATTATTTGTTACCCTTTCTGTAACCTTGCATCACGGTAAACACATTTTAAAGTTACAGCATCCTTGCTATAAAAGCTGGCTACACAAGGTAACTATACTACCATAAAATTCCCTTACCTTACCCTACTGAAAGGTATCAGGCATATGAAACATGTTATTTAAAATTTAATGGGGTTGAAACCTACAAGAAGGCCACAGGGTCAACGACTATTTACTGAAAAAAAAATATCAGTACTTTTCTATTTGAAGCTTACGACCAGAATTAGATGTAGATTTTATAAAGGTACGGAGAGAAGAAAGAATTTTTTACTATAAGATCAAGTGACAAATCTTTGTAATATGTTATTAAAAAATTGAAAAACTGGATAAATGTCTTGTTCTCCTGAAAAATTCCGTATTATTACTGTGGCACTTTGTCGCTTGCGCCGTGCCACCCCTTATCGCGGATGATCGACGGCACCGTGCCGGCGATCCTTATATTCGCACAAGAGTCTTGATATGCTTATTTATGCATTCTATTTTGAAAACTGCCTGTCGATGACATCAATGTTGAAGGAAATGTTTTTTTTTTTTTTTTTTTTATGCAAACACTCTAACTTACCCTTCAGTCTAGTGGAGGAAGAAAGATTTTCAGATTCCTCGCTGAACTTTACTTCTTTGCGATTCGCATCTCAGCGAATACACGGAGAGGGTTGATGCGATCTAATGAAGTATCCCTGTATTTATCTTCAGTGCTAAGTTCCCCCTTTCTACACTAGACCCTCAGATCTTACAGTCACGAGTTTCTGACTCTTGTACAGAAGAGTTGTGAGGTTTTCTGATCTACCCGATGGCCACTACGGTATTCTAAAAATCGGTTTCCGAACGTAGCACGTTCTCGAGAGGGAGTAAGTTCTAAGGACGTGGATGGCTCGTACTTATAAAGACTTGGGCAAGACTTGGCTTCTCCAATTGGCGTATGTCCGCAAGAAAGAATATGCTTCGACGAGGTGGAAGGGGACACAACCGTGTTCCAATCGGTTACATGCCCGATGCTGTTACACATTACATCGACTTCAACGTTGAACTCACTGACGCATCAGGATACATATAAAATCAAGAACTGCTTCTTCGGCGAACAAGCGTGATGTACCCGAAATAGGAAGTAAAGCACATTTTTCACAACCCTGTAATGAAAATCTAAAAAGGAAGAATATAATTCCTAGAGAAAGCTTTATGTACATCTTTGTACGAAATAATGATTAGCAATGCACTTACAATGAGAAAAATAGATATTAAGGATCAACATCTGCAAAAAATACGGGGTAGCTATTATATTCAGTCACCGCACTCATGGAATATATTACATTTTTCTACAAGAAAATTACAAAAATGTATTAAAGCAGTCCAAAAGTGCAAAATAAGTTCTAAGTAAAAGCTTAAGATGAAGCTACCCTAAAATTTGAAAAAAAAAATATTATAGTAAGAAAATCCGCGAAAGTTCTCTATATTAGATTTCGGTTCTCTTCTAAAAACTTCCCGAACAACACCTGAGAACACAAGGATGGTGAAGAGTATTTACAATCTGACGAACCCCCACTATTCTAAAAGGAGTACCTCTAACCCAAGGAGCCTCCCTTTACTCTAAAGGGTCCCTCCATAATCCAAGGATGTACCCCTTGGATTATGTATGTATCCAACTAAATGTATGTATGTATCCAACTAAATGTACCCCTCCAACTAACTTACGGGACCCATTTCTACACAACGGAAACCCCAATTATCCTGAGGCATACCTATTTACCTTAAGAAAACCCTCTCTAACCCAAGGGACACCTCTAAGCAAACCTTCTGGAACCCCCTCTTCGCCAAGAGAAGGCGAAGAGGGCCCTAATCTACGAGGGCACCGACTACCCGAAAAGTCACCCCAACTATCCCAAGGGGCCTTTTTTTCCAAAGGGCTCTGAATTATTCCTAAATCAAGGTACCTCCTCCACCCCTATTATGGGAATCCTCACTAATTGAACGGATCCCACAACTATCTAAAAAGGCCCTTCTATACCTCAAAGGAACGCTAATTATTCAAAGGGACTCCCAAAATGCCCTTAACTATAAGGGCACTAAAGAACAAGGGATTCATCACTAAAGGCAAGGGACCTTCCAATCATCCGTAGAAGCCCCCCTCTACTGCGTGGAACTCTGCTCTATCGAAAAGGAATAATTGAACTATCTGAATAATTGACATCCTCTCTATAAGGGACCGCATGTTGAACAAATAAGGATTATTTTTATGAGGTTAACAAGAAGCTTTATCATTTCAGTTCTTCATCAATTTCGAAGAAATTTTGAGAAAAAATCTTAAATTGATTTTTGAACTTTACAATTTTGTCGATCTTTTGTAGTGTAAGGATATAATTATATGAATTTTATCCAACTAGAGGTCTTAAATTTAAAAAAAAGAAAGTTATTTGATGGAAGAATGGAAGTGCCAGTAGAACGCGATAGAAGCGGATTGAGCGGATCCGAGAAGTCTAATCCAAGTTCCGATATCAGTTATAATGACCCTTCTCCACCAGTATGAAGGCCAGGGATGGGTAGGTATAGACCAGACGTAATTGCATAGTTTCCTACACTTATAAATCTTATAATTCATTGAAGAATAAGAAATTAAGAATAAGTGACTGTTCATTTAAATTACAGTTCTATTTCATTAGTTCTTCAGGGAAAAAGCTACTGAAATTACAGTGAAACTTCTGAAACTTCAGAGTCCTATAATTTTCTCTTCTGGGAAAACATAAAAATTGGATTGGAATTTCAGTGAATTTTCACTGATTCAAATGACAGAAGTACATACGTCACTGATGCGAGAAACCAAGCTAAACTCTTTCATGTGTGTGATTACTGATTATGAAATTAAGGCATTTTCATACCATCTTTCTAGCATTAATGCCTGAAGAAAGCGGAAAATCCCGTAAAAGACGTAGAATAACTTTTCCACAATCTAGCTTTCACTCTACCCCTCTACACTCTTACAAGTCTTACGAGATTTTCCCATAGGTATCTGAACCAATGAAAATTGACTAGGTTCCCTTAGGAGGTTTATTATTGGCTAAGCTGCCTAGTGACAAAACACTGCGCAGAACTAGGTGGAAAATCGCCAGCATGGGGCGACAATCTTAAATATGTAAGAAAAAATTAGACAAAAAAGTATGTACACTCGAGTCTCCCAAATGTCAAGAAATTCTTTATCCTCTATAGTCACATCAATTGCGCATGCGTATTGCGTATAACATAATATTTTTTAGCATTTTAAATTGCGCGAATATCAACCAATCAGATGCCGAACGCAACGCGTGCGTAGTGGTTACAAGTGGGATTTGAGAAAAACGGACTTGACATTTGAGAGAAACTTGACTTGACATTTGGGAGAACTTGAGATTTGGGAAGTTGACATTTGAGAGACTCGAGTGTATTGTATTTCTCTTTTACTCCCACGAGATTTTCTATAGGCATGAACATCGGCAAGAAGGTATGAAAAGACCTTTAGCTTGATAATCCAACCCTGTCCAAATGAAATTCACCAGATGTGTCAGATTGAGCCGATTAAGTAGTCCTTGCATTAGCTATTGCTTGCTATTGTTCTTGTATATTGTTGTCCTAACCAAATTTCATCTGTTTTTAAACAAAACACAAAAAACAACAAAAAAAGTAAGTAATATTTAATTATGTTTTTCAGTTAAGTAACACTAAACGTAGGGAGGTAATTATTTTCAGTTCCCAGCCAATAATTATTCACAATTAACATTATTTTACACTTTCTGTTTTCAGAATGTTACATTCAAGGAATTTGGTACCAAAAATGTGTGGAGTGTTTGCTCTCTTGGCACTTCTATTGGGCATTTCTGTGAAGATTAATCCTAGTTTCATTCCCAATTTTCCAATTAATCATATATTACTATTTTGTTTTGTGTACTTGTTTATTCTGGGACTATATGCAGCGTCTACAGTATTCTATAGAGTATTCACATTTAACAATTGTGAAAGTGCTGCTCTTGAACTGAAAAAGGTATACATTACTAAAAAATGGCTGCATTGCAATTGACAGAAAGTGTTAATTTTTATTTTGAACTAATTCAATTTAATAAAATTTAAAAAAATTAATTTTCAGCAAATAGGAGAGGCAAAATCTGATCTAATCAACAAAGGTATAAAATTCTAGAAAAAGTGACCCAAATGAAAAAAGGGTGTTTGTGAGTAATGTAAAATGTTTAAACAATAAATGTCTTTTTTTATGGTCATGTAACAAATATATTTAAACACACATTACATTGATAATAGACTGAATATAATCGGGTTTAAGTGAGTTGACGACAATGAAAGAAAATGAAGCGACAAGTTCTAAGACCAGTGTGGTCGAAAGGTATGTTTTGAATGGTGTCAAAAATGCGAATGAAGTACAAAGTTTGAATTCGTAGGGTGCAAGGCACTTACTAGTAACATTTTGTGGGCGTAGTTATTTTCGTCGATTGGTTAATACAAGGAAAGGTAGGGATTTTAGACGACAACTAATTTACTAAATTTTCCATTGACCTGAAGGGTCCAATATTGTCTCCATGTGGCTCGAGTGAAAGTAAGGATGCTCATAAATCTATAGTTATAAAAAAGTGATCATTTAAGATTTTGTGGATAGTGTACTAACAGGATTAAAATAAAATGTGTTGGGTCCAAGAGTTTAGGGACTTATAGCAATAAACGTAGTTTGGTTTTACAATCTATTTTCGAAGGTAAGAAAAAATGTTGGAGATTGTTAAATGCTAAGATTGGAATTTAGTATACCTTAAAAATAAAATCTGAAATTTCACTAAATAGCGAAATTATTATTAGGGACAAAATATAATATTGTGATAGTAAATGTTATATTACTAAAGGTTGAATTTATATTAGGACGCAACAAAGGGCAATGGACAATCAAATCATCATACATTTTTACTCTTCGTGCAATGTAAATAATAGAATAATGCAACCATTCAAATAAAATACTAGATACAAAAATTGGATTACTCCATTATGAAATGTATTTCACACAATTAAGGAACCTAGAAGAATTGCAAGTTCAATTTATTAAATATACTTAAATATAACATCTTCTCTCTTTGCTGTCTGTAACTCTAGCTTCACTGGACATTGTAACCAGTAACTCAAAAGCTCCTCAGTATATCCAATTAAAAAGTACATTCTTCGAGGATGTATTGACAAACGGATAATGCCAGCAATTCTTATTATATTATGTTGCCGCTTTATAATAACTTCACTTAAGAACATGTTGTGCCACGTACCAGTCATAAAGCGACGAATGAACAAATCTTCTACTGCTGTTTCTGAAGATCTGTTACCATCAATTATATTTGCTGAAAAATATTATACTTGATATACACAGAACTTTGTGTTCAATGCTGATAAAGCATCCCGTCATCTCCTTTGAAATCGACGCTATTTTTAACAATATTTGTCCCTTTATATGTGGACTTTCAATACAAAAAAAAGCAATATTATTCCAGATAGCAAGTAGAAGTGGGTGTATTTTTGGATTGAATACAAAATTTAACACCTGCGCTTAATGTACTCATCAAATTTAAATAAGATTTTCTCGAAATCATGTTTCTTTTTTAATTTCCAGCTTTAGAAGTTCCTTGCGACTAGCTGTTTTTCAAACTAGAGGGTTCATTTTAAGCTTAAAATGTAAAAACATACTTACAAGTATTCCAAGAGTTCCAAGATTTTTTATGGGCAATTTCGTTAGGCTTCAAAGACATTTCGTAGGTTAATGGTCTATTCTTTTTAGGCGTTACTTTATAACGTCCGGCTTGTACTTTATTGACAATTGCTGATGTGTGAATATAAGATCTACATGATGTTCGTGGCAACTGTAAAAAATTAATAGTAATTATAGTTCATAACAAAACATTAAAGAATGTTAAAAGTTAACAACACATTTAAAATAATACTTACTAAACTGGAAATTGCAAAGAAAGACATATTTTTTTACTTGTAATTATATCGAATTTTTTAAAAATTGGTTTGACAGATTACACATGTGTCAGGCACTAGATAATTATTCTTATTCACTTAAACTGTAAAAAAATATTAACTGAAGCCAAATAGACACTAGAGCGGCATGAGATTGGGTGAACGGAGTGAACCAGCACTCCAGCAGACGACATATGTATGTATGTACACTCGACGTTCCTAATAGTAAATAAATCCAAACCAGAGTCGTTCCCAATAGTAAAAACAATTCCTTTCCTCAAATTTCACATCAATTGCGCATGCGTATTGCATATCAAATACTATTTTTTAGTATTTTAAACTGCGCGCGAATAGCAACCAATCAGATGCCGAACGTAACGCATGAGCAGTGGTATGAAGTGCTTATTGCGAGTTGCGCTCTTTACTATTGAGAACGAAACTCTTTTACTATTGGGAACGTCGAGTGTAATACAAAATACAAAAGGCTTTTAATAACAAAGCAATGAAAAAAAAGGTTGGCATGATGAGTCTTTACGCATGCGTCAGGGCCACAATTATAAACCAATTGTAAAGTAGCCCTAAGTTTTTTAGTTTTCCAACAAAAACACACCATTGGAGGATTATTAAGGATAAATTTTTTGATAAATTTAGATGATAAAAAGACAGTAACTCTAGTATAAACAAATTACAAAAGGAAATAATAGTATTTTCTTAAAAATATTGGATATATTGAGAACAATATATTAGGAAAGATTTAGATAAAAAAATTAACAAACAATGGCAGAATTAAAAGTTAGTAAAATGGGTTTAAAATTTGTATCACTGAAGTCTACTCAGAGAAATTTATTTTAAAAATATTGATGTTTCTGGCCCTTAATCTGCGATCTGGACCTTTAATACCATCTTTTGATATGCAAATATATATTATTCACTCATAAATACATTAACTTTCAGGAACTAACAGAAATACAAGTTTTCAAAACTGTGCTTTTGCATTGTTTATTCATCATAGCTCTTCCAGTAATATGCTTTTTTATGAGCAAGGCATTTTTATTCGATGGTATGTATAATTTCCATGAACACGTATCCAAATGAGAAATCAAAAACAATTAGTGAATATATTAATGTCATTATTTTTATTTGTTACAGGTGTCTTTGGCATGGCTAGTGTTCCAAGCAATGTCTATGCAGCAGGTGTTGCAATTTTGGTGTTGCATCTAGCTTTAGGTGCATTTATTTATAGAACATATTTCGACACACAGATAAAAGCTCCTTCGAAAACAGATTAAATTTAAATATATCATTTTAAATATTAAAAATGTACTTAAGTGATGAAAAGCATTTCCAAATTTATATGCAATAGCTCAGCTATTTGAACGTTATACAAATTATGAGAAATGTATGCAGTTTATTTTCCAAGCCACTCTGAAATGAAGATGAAGCCATTAGTCATAGAGATTCAATTTTGAATTTTTCATCCAGATAGTTTGAAAATATAATACTGATTCTATCAGTATGTTGGAATACTAGCTATTTAAGTTAAATTTTGTTTAGTCAAATGAGTTTTTACTCATTGTTAATTTCAAATTAACAATGTATTATAATTCAAAATTATTATTATTATTATTATATATTATAATTCAAAATGGGGGCCCCATCAATAATTCATAATTGTCGCAATAGCTTAGTTGAAATAAATTTTTTTACAACTTATTTGTATAAAAAAATAAAGAGAACTTGATCTTTCATTAAAACTAGTTACTTCATTGAGTTCTATAGTAAAATACTGAATGGATATTTGTTATCCTTCTTACACTTAGAGAAATATTAACATTTACATTCAAAGATGAAAAAGATATCCACGGTCCACCCAATATTTAAAAATATCAATGAGGAAAGGAATGGCACACGGTCTTTTTTTGGATTGAAAATTAAATGTAAAAAGTTCATATTTCTAATTTATTGCCGAATTAAAAAAATAACTATATGTTATTAACTAACTATAGAAAAACTAATTTTAACTTATACAATTTTTTTATGACAATATTACAAACATGGAGTTTATAAAACTCCATCAAAGAACGTTCTAATTGCACTGGATACTTGTTCTGGCGTATACTTAATGTATTTGCCAGGATTCTTTGAAAAAGAAGTATTCCGATATTTATTGTAGAAGATGGTATAAGAAGGTATGAGAGAGTTATTTAATTCCTTTCGTAATTCTTCTCTTAATCGAGCATCTGGAACTGAGAATGTTCGTTGATGTTTTGTAACTTCGTCAAACTCTTTTGTGAATGCTGTAAATCTTTCCTTAAGTACTTTTGGACTCAGATCTGTAAATAAAGAAAAAAGATATAATATAAATTGAATTAAAATGCTATATAACAATTAAAATTATCTAGAATTTGTACGTGGTAACATAGACTGAGGAAAAATTAAATGTTGAAGGAATTGCAATAAGAAGAATGAAAATATTAATTCGTACTTTATCATCTTTTTTATTTTAATGTGTTCAAATATGTGATATTTAATGTGATCTTAAGAAGATACAATATTATATTAACATAAACTTAATCTGAACCTAAACATAATTCGTCAGTTCACTTTGATTCCTTCAGTCCTTATTATATCCGTATGTACAGAACTAAAGATCTCTAAGAACCTTAATAAATGCATTTAAATTCTTTAACAAATGCACTTCTACGTTCATTTTTTAATTAGATATTCACTCTCAAAGAAATTATTCTGAGAGTTCTTCTCTTTGTTTAATAGCTGACCCATTTATAATTTTCTATCAATCTCTATTATATTCAAAAGAATCTGATATTATAGCTTCTCTCTTTTTTTTTGTATGGGTTTATAACTTTCTCATTCAGTCCGAATTATATCCATATGGACAGAACTTAGATAAAAATTCCTAATGGAATGCAGCATTCTTTCCTCTTCTGGTACAGATTTGAGGTTCACAATCCAAAGTACACGGAAAGTCCGTGAAGAACGGGATTAATTTTCGCATTATTATTCCGGGATATTTAAGGTTTTCATGAGTTTTGAGTGGGAAATTAGACTTAAACCTAAGCATTATCAATAATCGTATAAATGACATTTAATCCGCCGTGCTAAGGAAAAAGATCAATAACTATATGTTGGATAAGTCGGCCCCAGTCGAAGAGCGGCTACTTCAATCTGGGTGACTAAATCGAAGTATAGTAATAGACGTTTTTCCTTAGCACGACAGACGTTATCCCATAGGATGAAATATAATCTTACCAGCATCTTCACTTGGCTGCTCAACGTATAGTTTTACTTTACTGAACGTGTATGTCACATAATTTGTTTGATTTCTAAAAAGCAGATCTTCATAAGTTCGTTCGGCATTTGGTTCTGCCAATAATAATAGTTCCATTAGAGAACTGCGACGTAAAGCATTGATTACGTAATTATGATTATTTAAACGGAAAAGTGCCCGTAAAGCTGCATCTGAATATGATGTATCGCTCCTGCTCACTAAAGCCAGATTTAGCTGCGCCAACACCTTTTCTATATATATATATATATAAACAAAATAATTAGTAAAAATAATATAAGAAAATCACTGCATTCAAATAATCAAGATTGTTTTAGGTATCATGTCGTCTTGCTTTTGACAACAAAATCCAAAATTAACATACTTATATATGATCCTAAAAGAGCCCGATGAGTAGTAGATTTTGATGAGTTTATAGGATCCCCTTCGTTTCGAATAAGAACAGTTCCCGCAGTGTCGGCATACTCGATTAATTGTTCAAGAAACACTATCACATTACTGGTACTTTCAGCTACTGTTCCATCCTTTGGTAACGCAGTTCCAGATTCGTTGCGAACACTTTCAGCAAAATCTTCTAAAGCTTTAGCTCCCTGAAACATGAAAAAAAAATAATTTATTGTAGACAGAGTAATTCACGGTGCATACTTATTATTATGAACGAGCCAAGCCCAAGACATATATTTTACCGTAGTATTTAATGTAGATATAACAGATGCAAATTTCGATCTAAGAGCATAGTCGCATCCTTCCACCGTTCTTTCTAGATCTGGTTTCAGTTCACCGAGATGTTTTAGAATTGGAAATACGACTAGTACAGCAGAGAAGTCACGTCTTCCAATACATTTTTTGGCTCGAGATGCAATACTCTCTCCATCGTGCGTGACAAGATCCATAGCATCACGAACAGTTGCCTCTAATACCTGAGGTTGTAAATTGGGCGACAAAATTCTTGCTACTAGAGTACGCTCAGCTTGCATGAGTTTATGTAACCCAGCAGTCAATAGCAGATAATTTTCCATTTCTTGTTCCTCTGGAGCAGTGTCCTCAATGGGATGGTTTGATGGTGTAGGCAACGGTTTCCTTGAAGAAGGAAATGCCAGTCCTATACCAGTGGTATGTGACGCTTTGAGAAACATTTTGCTAGCTTTCTTCTCCAAAGCATGTTGCAAACGTCGGGATGTTTTACGTCCAACGTTCTCTTGCACGCTTATTGAATGGCGATGCGGAAATTTTGTTTTCTGTAAATAGTATAAAATTTTACATTCGGAAATTCAACTAATAGTGGACCCCTTAAAATTGGAGTTCACAATGCTTACCATCATAGGACTTCCCGCGTGAATACTACCACCACTTGCACTTCTATGATGATCCTTCATTAATTGCAAAGAACGAAGAACAATTGCAGACCGCACAGATGCATATATGTCAACGTAATGCCGAAGAGCTCTTTCTTCTAACCAATAAGCTATTTTAACCAAGTCAGCAATAGTACTTTCAGGTAAATGACAAAGAGATTGCGGTGCATCTTCGCCACTAGTATCCTCATCGGAACCTATCAAATCCAAGAGAACAATAGGCAATACGGGCTTGCTTTGTCTGGCTAAAATGTCATGAAATTCAGCGTAAAGAGCTTCTAATCCAGTGCCAAATAGCGTGGAAACGTTCTCAAGTTCTACGGAACTAGGATTGTTTTTTTGAAAATAATGCTGAGCATTGTACAAGCGATTCATCGCTTCAAGAAATCCGTCTAAACCCCCAGCACCATTTGGTCCACCACGTACTGATCCTTCAACCTCTTGACACACTCCGTAGTAACCAATTGCATGATCCAAAACCGTCAAAGTTTTCTCAATATCTGCGCAGAAAATAACAAGTGATTGCTTATATCAGCAGCAATGGAATGAGTTGTAAAAATTGAATGTAGATTATATACTTACTATGTTGTTGAGACTGCAGATTTCCAGTCTCATTGTATACTGGAAGAATTGTGCGGCGAAGCGTAGCTAACCTTTCTTCTAAAGAAGAAATAATAGCTACCATACTACTTGTCAATCGCTGACTTCGCTTTTGAGCATCTTTTAAAGCTTCTAAAGCAGTATTTTCAGCTTCTAATTTGCATTCGATTTCAAACCTTCTTTCAGACGTCTCGCCTCCTATTACGTACATTTTCCGGATATTGTTTGCACTATCAAATTTGATCTCTTGTTGCTGGTTCTCAAAAAGTACTCTATGTCCTGCCAAAAAAAAAGTAAAATTACTTCATCCATTTTTTACAAATATTTCAATTAAACTTAAGATCCCTTGAAGGATAGTTTACAGGGAATTGGTGATTTTTCTTTCCTAAAAGATTATTTTATCAGTACAAGTCCCTTCATCAATTTCCTGTACACGATCCTTTAAGGTATCTTGTACTCATCATAAATTGGCACAAATATTTTTGTAATTCTACACAATTCTTGACAGTTCGCATAATTTTGTTGTAAAGTTATACAAGTGTTTATATACATACTACTTGTAATCCAAAAGTTGTTTGTTCATCGAACTATTACTGTTTTCTGCCATGTCGTCAGAAACTCAGAAAACGTCGGCGTAAAGGTAAAGCAGAAACTCATGAGAGTGACAGAGATAGACAGATCTGTTTGTCTCTTTTACTCTTATGAGTTTCTGCTTTCGCCAACGTTTTCTGCCGACATGGAAGCCATCAACTAGATCAACTTAGATGCAGCTCATGCAGCTCCCATTTACATTGATTTATCATTAATAATTTAAAAATTGTCACGGGAACAAAAGAGACACAAAGTATTTCTGTCTCGTTCACTCGGATGTCAATTTTACTTCCACGCCATAAATATAGACGGCAGGTAAGTAGGACGTTGCACCTTGGTTTGTACCATCCTTGGTCTAGTACGTCTATAGGTTTCGCCCACGGTGGTTCCGCCGTAGTCAGGGTTGCACACGTAATATAACTTAGGTAAATTACATGAGGTTTTTGACGTAATTTACGTACGTAATTTACGTCCCTAGTTTTTTACATGTAATTTACGTTTTCAAGAAGGCGACTGCGCTTACATATTTAGAAAGCAAACATAACCTAATTCTTGAATAATTGAGGTTATGTTATGCTCTTTTCCCCTCACCCTCCCTTTAAATCCGCCATTTTATACATTTATTACATTTTTTACGTATAATACGTAAAATACGTATTATACATATAAAAGTCCGAGTTACGCGTAACCGTGCAACCCTGGCCGTAGTTGGTAGAAATATGTTGTACTCCAAAATGTTCTAATCTTTAAACATGGTGATCACTTGTGAAAACTGATCAGTGGCAAGTGAAAACACCCCTCCTCCTCCTTTCCTATTATTCTGAAAATTATCAACAGTTTAAAAACAAACATCTGATCACTTCAAGTACGAGTCACTTTGACAGTGCAAATAACAGTTGATAACAGAGAAATGGACCTTTAAACCTTTCGTGCTTTAAAGTATCGACAACCAATTTTTTTTTCTATTCATTGTCCTAATTTATATTCTGACAATACGAGACGTCTTAATAGTTAATTGTAATGATGATTACCACTTGAGAGAATTGTATAACGAGAACATAAGTAATATCCACGAAAAGATGTTTCGCAGTCGCAGCTGGTTTGGTGGAGGGTTTTGGAAACCAAAAAATCTTCACTCATTAGAACATCTCAAGTAAGTTTCAACTTAAATTGCACAATAAATATGTTTTTACATATTTATCAACAATTTTTTTTATTCAATTAGATATCTGTACAACGTACTGTCAAAAAATCAGACTGTTTCGGAGAATAACAGAGGTTTGTTGGTGGAAACCTTAAGATCAATAGCTGAAATTTTAATCTGGGGAGATCAAAATGACAGCAGCGTTTTTGAGTAAGTAAACAATAAAAACAAATTACTCAAATGCTAGAAAAGAAAGTGTATTAGTTGTCTTTGAATGCACAATAAGTCAAAATTACCAAATTTTGTTCAAAAGTGTCCAGCACACTTTTATTAACCGACTTATGATGACTCCAATATTGTATTGTGAATGTTACAAAAATAATCTATCACAACTGTTTTCAAATAACAAAGTGTGATGTAACTGTTTTACGACTTCTTACATACAAATAATCGGGTATTTGATGTTATAACTAATACCCTATTATAGTTTTTTTTTAGAAAAAAACATGTTGTCATTCTTTCTACGCATAATGAAACAAAAGTGTGGAAGTTATGTATGTGTACAATTGCTTCAGACGCTTAATATATTGTTCGAGAACATACGCAACGAGACCTCCTTATGTAAGTTACTATCGTTTGTTTTAAAATTTTTTTTTACTACCAAATTTCCCAAATTTTAAAATCTAATGTGTTCTTCATTTTTTCAGATTACTTATTGAGTAACAATCACGTGAACAGTATTATAGTTCACAAATTCGACTTTAGTGATGAAGAGGTGATGGCGTACTACATAAGTTTTTTGAAGACTTTGAGTTTGAAGTTGAATGCTCACACCATTCATTTCTTTTATAATGAGGTAAATGAGGCACACAAGAAGTTTTGCTTTTTATTTCGATTTTTTAAATTGACACTGTTATTGTTCTAAATCCATTGTCACCGTAAACCGTAAACCATAAGAGATTTTACGTAGGTCAAATCACAGATTTTTATATGGGAAATCATAATACGGGAAATTAAATGGAAATCTTCATAATTTCTCATCTTATCTCAAGATTATGGTTTTATTTTTATTTCAATCTTCTCTCAGATTCATTTTTCTAAAAAATGATTGTGCGAGAAGAGGCTTAGAATTATAAACTACAAACAAACGACATTTGACCATATTATGTAAAATTTTAGCACACCAATGATTTTCCGCTTTATACTGAGGCAATAAAATTCTTTAATCATTCTGAGGGAATGGTCCGAATTGCAGTACGCACTTTGACATTAAATGTTTATCGAGTCGAAGATGCATCTATGCTAGCCTTTATAAGAGATAGAACTGCAGCTCCGTACTTCAGCAATCTTGTTTGGTTTATTGGAAACCATATTATTGAATTAGACACCTGCGTGAGAAATGATGCCGAGTGAGTAATGACTATACTTAACATTCGTAAAAATGATGTACACATTCCATTCTTTTCACAAATGCAGTAACATCCTTACTGTTTTCAGTCATCAAAGTCAGAATAGATTGTCTGATTTAGTAGCGGAACATTTGGATCATTTACATTATCTGAACGACATTCTTTGTTTAAATATATCAGATTTAAATAAAGTCTTGTCGGAGCACTTGCTGCACAAATTACTTGTTCCTTTATATGTGTACTCGCTGATGAAAAATAACAACTCCTATAAAAATCAAGTAAGTTAAAAAGTGGTCGTTAGTCTCTTAACGGTTTGGGTGTATATCAAAATAAATTCAAAAATTTTTCATCTAGCAGGAGGAAAGAAAACACGTCAGTGTAGTGGTATCACTTTTTCTTCTTTCACAAGTATTCTTAATTGTGTCGTATGGTCCTCTAGTTAAGACATTAGCGGCGGTAATTCTGAAATCTAATTCAGACGTCATTGAAGATGGGTCGAATAAAATACTGGAAAAGTATATTGACATAGCATTAAGTAAAAATGTTGCTTTTACACCACCTGAACAAAGTTTAGAGAAATCATTAGAAAATCTCAATGATGGTCTAGATGACTCTAGTGAAACGCTTGAATCTAATAGCGGAAATGAAACTAAAAAAGACTGTGATACTGATGAAAAATTAGACTTAAGCAAGCCAAGCACCTCTTATGACTCAATCGTTAGAGAAGATACTTTTAGTTCACTAAACGAGTTGGAAGCAATAATTACACATGAGACAATTGAAGAAATAAAGCATTTAAATGTAACTGACGAAGAAAAGGAACAGAGACTAGCACTGGAGAGTCCATTAATTCCTCAGTCAACATTACAAAGTAATATTCTAGAAAGTGTTACAAATAAACCGTTTTTGGAAACTATTTTAAATTCTTTATGTTGTACGGAAAATGATTATGCTGCGCTATTTTCCCTCTGCCTCCTATATGCGTTAGCAAATAATCAGGTTTGTATAGATAAACTATTTGCATGGGTTTGTCATGTTCTTAAAAATAATAAATATATTGCATTTTTAGGGAATCCATTCTGAGGTGTTAAATTTAGTAATATCTCCTGTGCAAGACACATCGAAGAACTGGTATAACGAAATACTAATTGACAGACTTATACAGATTATAACATTAAGTTGCCAAACAAGTGAGTTTATCATTAACTTTGTGAAAACTAGATTCAAACTTTGTTGTAATCTATTGTTTTTATTTTGATATTATTAGATGCTAAGGTCCGGTTAGTCACTTTGGAATTAACAATTAAATTATTGACTCAATTGGTGATTTCGGAAGGTGTAAGTCTTTTAAACGATTCCCATCTATCTGCAATTGAAACCGCAAAGGAACAAAGCTCAGCTCAACTCAGAAACTTCTATAAGGTAAAATAATAAATAAATTTAGATAAGTCTTGACGTCTGTACTATTATTGTTTCATTGAATTGAAGAAATAATCATGCTTCCTTAATCGTTACTTATTAGAGCGAAGATATATTCCTTGATATGTTTGAAGACGAATATAGTGAAATTCAAAAACGTCCTTTAAAAGTAGAATGGTTAATGATGGATAGTAACATATTGCTACCTCCAACCGGTACACCAATGACTGGTATTCAATTTAGTAAAAGATTACCCTGTGGAGAGGTACGTACTAAGTTACTAAAACGCATACTAAATACCAAAACATTTTTCCATGTCGGCTCTTATAATTCACCTATAATACGAAATATAAAATTTTACAGGTAGAAAGAGCACGGCGTTCGATACGAGTGTTTTTTTTGATAAGAGAGCTTTCTTTAACTCTGAATATGGAGATGGAGACGCAGTTACCATTGACAAATCCAATATCCTGCGTGCAAGTCAACAACGTGCTCGATCTAAGTAAACAAAACATCATTCTATAAAATTTGTAAATAATTATTCATTAAAATATAAATATAGATCACAATATTGATTAAACACACTTTGATTGTAGATAACAGTGATCTCATCGCATGTACGGTAGTATGGAAAGATGGCCAAAAAATTCGAAGATTC
The DNA here is from genome assembly GCA_904066015.1 of Synergus gifuensis. NCBI lineage: Eukaryota > Metazoa > Arthropoda > Insecta > Hymenoptera > Cynipidae > Synergus > Synergus gifuensis. The sequence continues at coordinate 461,063 of CAJFCO010018458.1, forward strand.
CTGGTAATTGATGTGATTCAATTAATTCTCGTTGAACCTGACACAAAAAAATTAGGTTGGGGTGTAGCGAAGTTTGTTGGCTTTTTGCAAGATATCGAAGTGGCAGGCGATAAGGATGATTCCAGATGTCTTCATTTAACAATTCACAAGCCACTGAGCAGCAGTACTACTACTAATAGAGTGCCGATATTGTCCGCGAAGTTTATATTTGACGATCACATACGATGTATGGCAGCAAAACAGAGGTAAGAATATATTTTTGACAGAAGTATGTAAGAAGTGTGTAAGAATGTTTTCATTGTCTATTAAATTGCAGGTTGACAAAAGGGAGAATAAAAGCAAGGCAAAAGAAAATGGGCCAAATAGCAAGACTGTTAGACATTCCTACCAATACGCCACATTGCATGACTCCACCGAATTATGCTTTAATTGGCTTGAGATCAGAACGTATGTCTGCGTTTTTTCATTAAGATTTAGTTAACTAGATAATTGAAAAATAATTTTGAAGCTATTTTTATCAGTACATCTTGACATACAACAAATTGTCATAATATTTATATTATTATATGAAGATTTTCTTTAGGTGTGGCAGGACGAGGACAAAGGCAAAAGGATCTGCCGCGGCCAATGTTCACAGTAAACAAAGTTCCTGGATTTGCTGCTCAAATGCATCGAGAAACTGTTGGAAAAGCTATAGGTTATTCACCTTTGAATACGAAAAGATCGGACGGGAGCTCAAACGGAAAATCGGTTGAAAATGGCTTAAGATCTAGAGACAGTTCTCCAAAAATGCCAAGACCTCGAAGCGAAGAAATTCCTCTAGAAGATATGCGTGTTAGAAAAACATCCATAACATCTAATGGTTCTTTATGTTTAGAAAGAAAAGAAAGCTTAATGTCTGGTTCCTCAGGTAATTCTGAAGCTTCCTCAATATCACGAAAACATTCTGAAGAAACCTCGTTTACATCTACGCAAAATCATGAACATAAACCTAGAAGAAGAGGACAAGTAGAAACAGTTTAATAACAAACCAACATAAATTATTTTTACAAATTGAAATGGAAAATGTATAATAAAGTTTTAAATAAAAATTTTACAAATAATCAAACCTTCTTGGTAGACTTGTGTATAATACTTACCGTTTCTATTGCAAAATTCATGCTGCAAACTTTATGACAAAATAGTGAAACTTGAGATAAATTAGCAGTTAGCAGAAATGCATATTTATTACATACATTAGTACTTGAATACAATTTTTTGTTGCGTACAACTAATATTCGTAAAATAAAACGAACAAATCTCAAGAAATTAATATTTTAAACGCATAAAATTGACAGCATTCAGATGATGAAAAAAAAAAAAAAAAAACATTCTTCTATGTGTTTTCTATCGCTCTCCTCTAGAATTCCTCGCTGTCTGGAAAAGTTTGGATCCACTCTTGTACGAGTTTTTAGTTCGTTAATTATTTCGAGCAACTTTAATCAAATGAAATCAGTTCAGCCGTATCGGGCTTAGGTTCTTGCTTTTCTTGTCGCACTTCTGACGCTTGAGATTGCATAGGAGGCTGAAAGTGCACTGGATGATTTGAAGCTGTTCTTGGACGTGCTCCTTGCAGACCGTGAATTCCAGAAGCTTTCATATTAGGAATGTGATGAGAAGATTGCGCAGAATTAGGTGGTGGCATTTGAATAGACCCTGGACCTTGAGGTGGAATGCTAGTGTTTGAAGGGTTTTGCTGAATAGTGTTTCCAGAAGGTGACGGGAGTGGTATTTGTTGCTGAACTGCTGAAGGATGTCCTATTTGCCCGGATGCAACGTGTGTCGAAGTTGGTACTGCACCAGGTGGACATTGATTTTGGGGTCCAGCTTGACTGGCTGGTGCTTGATGAGTAGGCATTTGAACTGGTGGTCCCTGTGGTTGGACCGATTGCATTCCTTGAGACTGAACCACGTGATTGAGTAATCCTTGTGTCGACGGCACATGACTTGGAATTCCTTGCGGCATTTCTACGTGACCAGAAAGGTTTTGCTGATTCGGAAGTCTCATGTGAGGCGTATTTTGTGGCAGCATTTGGCGTATCGGAGTACCTCCTATTTGAGAGATCTGTAAATAGAGAACATGCACGTTAATAACATAATCTAGTTATGTACGAATTTTTATTCAGCTTTTGCCAGTATGTTTAATGTTCTTTAACATTCCCAAACTAGTATGTACCATGGCGGGTCCCGATATCGTAACATGACCAAGGCTTTCCCGCCCTTGGGCAGAAGGGTCCGTTGGTTGTTGCTGCTGCTGTTCTTGATTACCAATTGGACTCATCAGGTGTGGAGGCATCGAACCTACTGGGGGTACTCCATAATTCTGCATTGGATAGCCTCCCATTGATTGTTGACCATAAACGTAAATGCCCTGGTTAGTCGGAGATATTGGATTGTAGTTACTTCCAGGATTTTGATATTGCATATGGCGCACTGGAGAGCCTTGGGAAGTTGGTCCAATAAAGCCTGAAACTGTCTGATACCCTCCCATGATGTATTGTTGCTTTTGCTGTTCTTGTCTCATTTGCATCTCACGCTCTTGCTCTTGAATCCTTTGAAGTGCCAACTGTCGTTGATACTGTAAGTACTCTTGCTTCTTTTTTCGCATGATTTCTAATTTGTGAGCCATTTGAAGTTGTCTTTGTCTTTCTGCTTCTTCAGCTTGTCTTCTTAGCTTTTCTCTGTGTTCCTCTCGTAAAGCATCAAGTGCAGCTCTTGACTCTTTGATTTGAGCAACTTTGTCCTGTAGTCCTTCGTAGTACACCCGTTTGTCGTCTTGTTCTTGAATGTATCTCAATAACCTTAAAAATATATTTTACTTGACACAAGGGAGATATTAGGTGTATAACTTCCTTTTTCCCCTTTTTTTCATAGAGTAGGAAGTCCTTTTAAAATTGAAATATTTCCACACCCTTTTGCGGTTTTGAATTATTGACAATAAAATATTATTTTTTTTAAAAGGGAAAAATTAAGTTATACACTTATAATAATCATAAAAATATCAAAGAGTTATAAGAATTATTTTAAGGTAAATTACCTTGAATGCATTGCCGTAATATTCATGAACCAGGTTTGCACGGAACTATCATTAGCAATTGATCTTCCTCGAGAAGAGTTGCTTTTCATTCGATTAACAAAAATTTCTACTTGCGATTGTAAAGCATTAACAAACATTTCCATTTCTGTATCGATTTCCCCATTTTGTTGTTTAGTAGTGACGACCTTCTGAGGCATAGGACTGCTAATATTCGGTGCAGTTGGACTAGTAACGTTTATTCGAGAACCATGTTCTTCATTTGCTGATTGTCTTTGCTCCCAAAACTGCCGATTCAAATACTTTGCAAGTTCTGGTTCAAGTTCCTCTTCCTCTGGAACTCTTGTAGGACTGATACCCTGTGTAAAAAATTACTTCATGTCAAAATTTATTTATAAAAAAAATTTGTCTGTATTGTCTATTCAGAGATTGAAAATTTAAAAAATATAATTTCATAAACATGCCGGAGATGGTGGTGCTGGATAGGTTACTCTGGTAACTGGTGCCGAACTTGTTCGGAAGGCACTTGTAGAGCGTTTCTTATCTTTTTCCTTCTGCTCAGCTTCACTCTGACTTAAAGCAAGAGCCAAATGAAGTTCTTCTTCTTCACGAAGCTCTTCCTCTGTTTTCCTTGGTGGAACCTGAAGGTTCAAATAAAATAAAAATCAATTTGAATACAGAAAATAAATTAAAAGGTTGAAGTAATTTAAAATTAATTTCTATCCGTGACTATAACAAAAACTAATAATAATAATAGATCTATGATACTACTTACTTGTTGTTGTTGAGCTAAGGAGCTGCTCAAATATTCAGCAGGAAGATCTGATTCTTTAGTCGACGCAGCAGCTGGTCTAAAATTAAATTGGGATTTTAAAATAATTTGTAGATTATCTTTACATAAACTAGGGTCTAGCGTAAAATATAAATCTCCAAATATATGACTGATTTTCTAGTTAATTTTAAACTTACTTGTTGAATTGGTCATAGCAAGATTCGCAAACTCTAACTTCTTTCTCAATACCGAACTTCGGGATTGTGGAAACTTTGCTCGAGCATTGTTGACAAAAAACTTGTCCACATGCACGACAATGATGCTTCCGTTGGACGATACTAAAATTCACACGACAACGATGACACATAGTTCCTTCAGCCCATTCTGGGGCAGTATCTGCACTAAACATTGCGTCACTTTCCTTTAATGCTGGAAATTTATGACCTTCCGCTTTCATAATAGTTACTATATCCTGTAACAAAAGCATATTTTTACATCAAATTACCACTAAACTTTTAGAGCAATACTTTTTAATGGGCTCGTTGAATAAAATTCAATCAATCCATACGTGGATTCTTTTCCCAGAATTTTAAACTGCATACCATATCCATTTTTTCATTCAAGTTTTAAAGTTAATTTAACGAGATATTGACAGATATTACCTAACTACAAATAAATTAATCAGAATTGACATGCGCAAATAAAATCTATATACCTGAACAGCTCTGTACTTAGGACTTTTCCTGAATGCGTAGGCCCAAGCTTGAATCAACTCTAAGATTTTGTCCTTAACTTCGTCGTGTGATGTATTCTTTACAATATCCCAGAGTTGTTCCACATACTGTTTTGTACCAATTTCATCGTGAATTAAACTACCGCAATTCTTGACGCAGGATTCTAAAACCTTACCATAAAAGAAGAATACCGTAAGAAAACCAATTTCTCATTTTTTTATGCAAGCAATAAGATTTTATCTTACCAACAAGCCAAAGAGAGCTATGTGCGGATTTGCATTCTCTATCTTTTTTTTTATTGCTGCAAGTACGTACTTGGGCCTGTAAATATTCAGAAAAAAAGCTACATCAGGTTATTTTCAGAACGCATTGTTTTGTCAAGAGTAAATAAGTGGAATGGGAATTATTAAATAAATATATACATTGAATCATTGAAATAAGTCAAGAGAGATACTGGTTCCAAGTGTTTGACTGGTTTAGAAATGTTATACAGCTTTTCTAGAAAAATTTTAAAAAAATATTCCAAAAAAAACTCCTAAACAGTACAGTCACTTTCTTAATGAAAATCGAATGAAAATTCTAAAATGAATATAGTTGGAAATAAAAATTATGTATTTAAATTCTTTTTTACAACATTCTTTCCCATGCAGTTTCACTAGAAGCTAAATGATTTCCAATATTCTATGATGTTAAAGTAAGCGGTTGATGAATTGGAAGTGCGTAAAAGATAAAGATTATAATTATAAGCAATTTATCATGATTTTAATAGAGGTTATCAGTACAGAATAATTTCCAAAGTACGTATACTTACTGGACATCTCCTTGGCGTACAAGATCAGAAATTTGTAAAATGGAAGGCCAATCGGGCTCAAGAAGTAAATGACTTGTCGCTTTGTCTAAAGAATAATCAAAATATAATTAAAACGTATACATAGAAACCTTTCCTGCAATTCTGTCATTGGACTGATAATGCATATTACCAAGTAATTTATCGAAATTTGATCCAGATCGAAACATTCTATTAGTTCACAAGAACTAAAATAAATTGATAAAACTCCACAAGTTGATTTAAATTATTATAAATCAGTCTAATCATTCACGACTGGAAATTATCACAATATCACATTAGTCACTACTGTTTTTTGACACTTTTTATGCTTTTATGCTTTTTACGTCACAAGAAAGATATACAAAGTTCATAAAAAATAAGTGTATGTCTTTAACCAAGCATGAATCATGATAAAATAGGTTCACCTAAAAGCCCTCTGGTGACAAGGATAGAAACTTGACGAGTCACTCAATATTTTTGACATTCAAAATGTATAACCCTCAAATCCCACTATCAGTGGGATTTGAGAAATACTGACTTGACATTTGAGAGAAACATGACTTGAATTTTGGAAGAACTTGAGATTATTAACCACCAGTTACCTCAAATCTCACTTGATACACTGCGCATGAGTTATGCTCGGCATCTGAGTGGTTGCTATTCGCGCGCAATTTAAAATGCTAAAAAATATTATTTTGTGCAATACGCATGCGCAATTGATGTGACATTTGAGAAAAGGAATTTCGTTAATATTGCGGGGGCCTCTGGTCTGGATTTCGTTAATATTAAGGGAGTTGAATGTAAATTATAAAGGTGTTATCATATGCAAGATATTGCGCAAGCAATTTTAAGATAACACCTTAAAACTCGCAATCTATCTCTTTTACTCTTAAGTTTTTCTACCTGGGTGCCGATAATACACTCGAC